>APFE030900479.1:125423-226933 GCA_000404065.3 Pinus taeda | reverse complement strand
AGCCTGACATTTGCCAATCAAACCGTGACTTTGGCCAGTCTACCAAGTCCGACTTCAAATGTGACTGTATTGATGACCATCTTCACAGAAAAGGGTTTCCATAATTTCACGGAACTTGTAGCACTCTCAGGTCAGTTTTCAAAGCTAAGGCCAATGATTTACAATAATATAAAACTTGAATCCATTCATTCATTATATTCTGATGAAATTGCTATATGAATTTATATAGGTGCGCACACCTTAGGAATCAGTCACTGCTCGTCCTTCGTGAACAGGCTTTACCCAACGCAGGATACCACCCTCAACGCTGCCTTCGCACGGGAACTTGAGCATACATGTCCCACAAACACAACTGTCAACACCACAAACTTAGACATACGCACCCCAAATGTATTCGACATAAAATATTACATTGATTTGCAGAATGGAGAAGCACTCCTCACCTCCGATCAAGATCTCTACAACGACTCTCGAACTCGACAGATTGTTAATGGCTTTGCGCTGAACCAGACCTCCTTCTTTAAGCAATTTGCACTCAGTATGCCGAAAATGGTTCAGCTCGATGTGCTCACAGGAGCAGAAGGAGAAATTCGAAAAAACTGCGCAGTTCGCAATACAAATACTTCCTCATATTCCATTATAGATCCAGCGATGGGGTTGTCCTCATCGTTCTCCTCTTGATTGTCTGGTGTGGTGTGATGAGATGATTAGCAATCGTTTCCTTCTTCCACGTACTCCATGTAATAAGTTCTTATAAATAAAGGTATCCTGAGAATACCCTGCGAATAGATACTGATGAGATTGTTTTTCATATTATTAGTATGAATATGTTTTTTCTAATTTAAATTAAATAACAAAAATTTGAACCCACATATATCACCTAATAACTTAACCCAGTGGTTTGAAATGCCGAACAACCTACAAAGCGAATTAAGACCTACAAAGCCAATTGAGACCCTTAAGTGCTGTTTCTCACTATAGATTTCAACCATTCTCAAATTTCCACCTGCAAGTCATCGACTAATTAAAAAATTTAGTATGCTCATCCACTTTATTAAAAATCTAAATCGCCTCCTCCAAAGGCCTATTAATTTCAGCATTTCAGAAATTTAGGTATGGGCTAACTAAAGACCTTGAAATCCTCCCATAAAAGCCACTAACAGCAGCTTCGCTATTCAAACACTAAAGCGTCGAGGAAACCAGACCTGACATCCATCAATAATGACAAACATCGAGTAATACAAACTCGAGGTTTAACATGAAGTGATATTTAATAAAATAATATGATATGGTATTAGTTAAGATGATAGAATGTAATATAATTACTATGTTTTAAATAAATAAAAAATTGAATGGTTTAAGAGTATGTATTTATGATTGTGAGATTATAAATTTAAATTTAAATTTAAGAGAAAAAGTAAAATTATTTATTTCCATTCTTATTAATATTTTTACGACGTGGCCACACAACATAAATCTTGGCTGAAAAAAGCGTGCCGCGGAACGAAAATGAACTCTAGATGTTCAAACGCTCCCTCCTCTCCTCTGGCCGCCGTCTGGGCACGGCACGGCCCCATCGATGATGGTGTAGCAAGTTTCAGGCAAAAATTGCAGATCTACAACCTCTTCGCAGCTCCCACTGTCTTCAAGGTTCTTTCGATAGCTCCCCGCCCCCTGCGCCTCTCCGCTCAGGACTTTGTGGACGCCGGCTCTCAGCCATCTCCTGCAGCATTCGGCCACAGCTATCCCCATCGGATTGGAGACGCCCTCGTCAAGCGCGAACTTGGAGAACATACATTCAGTTTTCTCCAAGCGGTAGCTGTTGGAAATAATTTCTTCACCCTGGAAGGCTGCTCTCTTTTGTTTACTTCTTCTTTATCCCCCCCAAACTGCATCTGGACGCTCTTGTGGGCGGATCGCAAAGTCAGATCTGGCGTCCCTAAGACTCCCGCCTCCTCTCATCTCTATCCCCTGCGACAAACGCAGGAAAAGAAGACCCTGCAAAGCTCCAGCCGCCTGTTGTCTCAGATCTGCAGAGGCAAGCAGAATTTTGGTCTCTCTGCCTCATTCCAGATCCTGATCAAGCTTATTTCTCGCAAAACCCTGCTACAATGGGTGGGAGCACAGCGACTTCTCCACGAAGGTAAACAACTCGAGGATCTTTACCCCCTGTCTTTTTACAGCATTAAGAGAAATACCTCCATTGCTCTTACCCTTTGTCTAAGAGGGGGCGCTGCAGGACAATCATCCTCAGCTGAGGCATTTTCTTAGAAGGACGCTGTCCATGCGAAGCTGCCTAAGAGAACAGCTCCACCTGCTCAAGCTCCCAAGCCTTTTCTGGTGGATAAACTGGAGGAAACCCCCTCCATAGAAATAATGCATCCTTCACTTGATGAGCAAACCCAACATTTTGTGGAACATGGCATTATCTGCAAGTTTAATGGGCTATGGCCACGCACAACAGACCTCTACCAATGGATCCACTCTAACTGGACCAACATCTGCAAGGTTCTGCTATGCTCAAAGGGATTTTTCATCGTAGTGTTTTCCTTCGATGAGGACTATCAAAAAGCCTTAACTGGTGGCCCAGATTTCGATCCCTCTACAACAGTTATCACCAAACTCCCCATCTGGGTCAGACTTCCAAACCTCCTAGCGAATGTATGGCACTTTGCAGTATTCCAAGGGATTGGCAACTCTCTAGGCCGCCTTTTAAAAACAGACATCTCTAGAGGGGAAAAGGGCTTATACAATTTTGCCAGGATTTGTGCAGAAATAGACATAAGCAAAGGACTCCCGGACCAGATCAATCTCAAAATTGGAGATTTTCATTGGACCCAAACCTTGGATTATGAGAATACAGCCTTTCGTTGCCGCAATTGCCATCATACAGGTCACCTTCAGAGCTCTTGTCCCACGATGCCAGCCCAAAAGAAGAAAGCCAATACTAAGCAGAAATCCAAAAGCTGGATGCCTCATGATCCTCCTCCCATGAACGATTTTGACTTCAGCTTGGATGAAGAGGAAGAGAATAACGAAGGTGTGGCAACAGCATCGGAACCAGATCCGTCCCCGACAACTCTAGTGGATTCGTTCATCATACCAGCCTCACAGAAAAGGATCCATGAATCCTCCACCTCGGACTCAGACAAGGAGACCTCTCCGTCAGCTCATCTCAGTTTGCAAATCATGCCAGCTCAGCAAAGTCCTCCTGAGTGGGTCAAAGTTGGTAAAAAGAAAGGGAAAAAATGTAGAATAGTGGATCTTGAACATGTTGGGTAGAATCCTCTGTTCAGATCCTGCTCTTTTGTTCATCTTGTTTCTTCTTGCTCAACACTGATCTCTACTCTTTCTCTCTTAGGAGCTGAGGTGGACTACCAATCCTTTCCGGCTGACTTTGTTCTTGCTTCTCTTGTTTGTAACCTCGCATTGTACCATATGTTCTCTTAATAGATTTAGTTTTTACTGAGAAAAAAAAAATATTTTTACGCTGTAAGGCATTTCCCTCTGAAATCAATTCCCCTCTCTGCCTATCTGTCATCTTGTAAACCACAAGATTATGTGTTAGACAATTGCAACAATTTCAGCCATTGATTAAAGGGTTGCCCAAACGATTTGGGCGTTTCATTTGGCACCGGGTCGAATGGTTATGGGATGAGAATGTATCAGGTTTTTAACAGACTCCTCTTCATTTTCTGATTCTTCTCACGGAACCTGCATATCTCAAATATTCAATGCCGCTGAATCCGCGTCCACCGGAAGCTCCGCCTCGGATTCTATGCTCACAGTAACGCACAATAGAATGTGTAAGCGTCGTGGACGGAAGATTAATAATGCAGGCGAGCCTGGCGAAGTGGAGTTTGCCGTGTGTAATGGAGATGAGAAGCAGGGGGTGAGAATTAAAGAAAAGCGGCACCGTGTTTACAGGGGAGTGAGAATGAGAAGTTGGGGCATATGGGTTTTAGAGATTCGAGAGCCCAAGAAGAAGTCCAGAATTTGGCTAGGGACGTTCCCCACACCAGAGATGGTGGCTCGAGCCGACGATGTGGCGGCGCTCATCATCAAGGGGAAATCCGCGTTCCTCAATTTTCCCCACATGGCCTCGTCGTTGCCTCGCCCCGCCACATTGTGCCCCAAAGACATCCAGGCCGCTACCGCGCTCGCTGCAGCTGAGTTTCATATGCCTTCAGAAGAAGATTGTAGTGAGGATAGATCCCTTGATCCCGTGGGGACGAGTAATGCGATCCCTAGTGATTCCCACACTGTGATCCCTGCAGAGTCGGGGAATAATGAAGCAGCAGCAGCAGTTTGCGCGTCGAATTTTGTTTCGAGTTTTCTTTCAGGGAATGAGTGGATGAGCGTAGAGGACGATATACTGTTGGATCTGCCAAATATTGTGGGAGACATGGCATAGGGTCTATTGGTACCCCCTTCATGGATGTTGGAACACGATAATTATAGTGCTGCTGATAAACTTTTTGATGAAAATGCATCAATATCTGCAGAAACTTCTCTTTGGAACTATTCATAAACATTGAACCTGTTGCTAAAAGAAATTTCTGTCAGATTCAACAACTTCAATTGGAACTCAAACCGATGTCATTCGCAACAATTATAGTCGTGGGTACGATTATGGTTAATGAGGCATAAAAACACATTCTAAATGGTAGTTTAGAAAGGCCACACAATTCGTGAAAAGGCACCACAATATCTACAGGTTTAATGGGTACCATTGGCCGAGCTACCCAAGAGAGCTCCAAATCAACAAGGCATGGTTGTTTTTCGTGGAATAAACAAGGAAATAATTCATCGAAAGCCTTAATGCAATTATAAGCTGTTGGGTTTTCCCATTATGAAACCACAAAGATTGGCCATCCTACACCAAAAGGAACTCATTTCAACTTTACCCAGACTCATGACCCAGCAAATATCAATGAGAATCACCAACCAAAAAAATATCAAAAGAGTTGCATCATACCATCCAACTTAGCGAACCAAAGTCTAGAATTCAAGGCTGAGGCTACCCCTTCTTACATGAGTAGAGAAAGGTTTTGCCAATTTAAATGAGTTATATCTTTCCTGAAAATTCCCTATCCTAGCAGAAACTTGAAATGCTAGGCCTAACTTGAAATCGAATATATTTTTCACAGATGAAGCAAAGACACAAGATAAAAGTCCATAATGTCATTACAAATCAAACTTGAATGTTCTGTTTGGACATTATGAAACCACAGACACTCCTCATCCTACGGTAAATGAGAAGTCGTATCGTTTTATTAAGACAGATGACAAAAGACTCATAATCAGTGAGAACCCTAACAAACAAAGAGCATCAATCCTTTTGATTTTATTACCAGAAGAGAAAGAATACCAGAATGCAATGGAGAGATGTACAACTACAGGCCTAAGCTTTCAACGTCACCTACTTATACTAACCAAACAACATATCCATGACTCCCCTGTTGAACCGACCCATGCTCTTCATGTGCTGCCGAGCTGCTTTGTCGTCGGCGACGAACCCCTTCTCCTTCAGCTTTACCAAGAGGTGCCGCATCTCATCAGCCTTCTGTGCCTTCAAGTAGGAATCAACCAAAGCCACATAAGTGGCAGCATTGGGCTTCCACCCATAGCCCAACATCTCAAGCGTATATTTTCCTGCCTCCTGAAGCATTCCCCACTAGCACAGCCCCTGAATGAGAACAGAGTAGCTATACGAATTGGGAAAGATCGTTTGATAAGATCTGTGCAGGAGAAATGTTGATCGGTCGTGCAAGAGCTCTAATTATGGATGAAATTTCAACCGGATTGGACAGTGCTACGAATTTCTAGATCATCAAGTGTTTTCACCAAATTATCCATCTCTTGGATGCGACAATTTTGATCTCCCTTCTGCAGCCTGCCCCTGAAACATATGAATTATTTGATGACATCATCTTAATTTCTAAAGGAGAGGTGGTTTATCAAGGACCTCGAGAATCTGTGCTTGATTTCTTCAAGTCCATGGGCTTCAAGTGCCCAGAAAGAAAAGGGGTTGCTGATTCTTACAGGAAGTAAGTATAAGTTCTGATACAGTTATGTTTTGTCCTGTGGATTGAGAGTGGTAGTTACAAACTAACATCTATATCTCAAAACAGAAAGATTTACAGCATTTTCACGGATATGATTGCTGTGGAGCTTGATAACTTTGCGAGCTACGACTTATCAGGGTTCCTTTCTATCTATTTACAACATTAGTTATTAAATGGATTGATTAAATTTGTGTTGCAAATACCCCTCGTTAGATTTCACTTCTTAATTGCGTTTGCGCTAGAGCTACAAGTTCTGAGTAAATACTCTAGCTGTCAATTAGATACCAGAAGGAACCTGTAGATTGGAATTTGCAGTGTTAGCAAAGATGCCTTCATTGGTGGCAATTGACATATATGAGGAGGGGGTATCTGCAGTGAAGATCCGTCCACCCACTATTGTGTTACTCTTTGATCCACAGTCTATAAGGTAGTTATCCTGTGAAGTTGAAACCCCATTCTAATAAAATGACAATAAAAACAACACACAAATGCACACAATGACTGCCATTTCCTTCACTTCTTTCTTTGCAGCCCAATTGTGTGGTTCTCTCTTTTCTCTGCACCCAAATTATAGGATTCTCTTTGTGTCTCTTTCTTCCTCTGCATCTCTAGGCAATTCCAAGAGCCTATAACTCTGGCCAGATTTCCACCCTATAATGCTTCTGAGGACAAGGGGAGTCCTTTGACAAGCTCATATACAAAAGGTTCGAAGCTTCTATATTTTAAATGGCTAAGCAAGATAGCTTCTATATCTTAAATGGCTAAGCAAGATTTGTTAGACCCGTGGATTTTAATATATGAAACCTTTTATACTTATGTTACCCGACTAATTGGCTCTCTTATGCACCAATGTTCTTGGATCATATGCCCATTTTGTATGGAATGTCTACTAAGCGGTTCTAGTTAATGGGGCATTGATTTGAGTGTTCAATGTATTCTTATTCTTTATCGAAGTATTTTTTTGCTCTATTTGCTTTCTTCAATTTATGCCTTACGGCGTTTCCTTTGCAACACCTGATGCAAATGCTAGTTATGAAATTTCTGAATGAATTTTCTTGTACATAATAGAGTAAGGTTTATTCTTTTGATGATGACTATAGATGCAAAGTAAAAATTTGTGAATTTTTCTTAATGCTTGGAAATTACAATCCTCTTCTAATTATGACTCAAAATTTATAACTCTGAAGTTGTTATGTCTTTGAATGAAAACTATTTTACAAAATGCTTAAAAGAATTAGTTTGCATCTACATAATAATATTCATGTCTATACTTGTATGTTGGCCAAAGGGCTTTAGATTTGGCTTTCTATCTTTGTCTACATGAGTATTCTAAGTTCAGAACATAAGCATCACTTTTATACTAGAAATCCTTCGAAATTCTATAGCCAGCTATTTGTGCTACATGCACTTGAAAAGGTGTCATTTATTTGTTGAAACCAAGGCATCTTTTAATGCAATTGACTCACAACAGGAAGGGCGGCTATGACTCAATTTAGATTTGCATTTTTTTGTATATTTACCTGTCTATATGCTAAAAATTTAGTAGTGGGGTATATGGTTTTCATGTTGCCTAGGAAACTTACACCATGTGGCTTCATTCCTAATCTCAAACTAAACCTCGCAACCAAATACTGCTTCATCTAAGGAACAAATTATAAGGCCTTTAGGGCTTCAACATATAGGACTCTTTCGTCTTCTTTTTTCTTTGGAGGCAAGTTCATTTGAAACTCAACGCATGTTATATTAGGATCTAAGGAACCAAACTTGGTGTATAAATAAAAAACACTACTTTCTACACAATTTTTTAATCACCAAACTAGGTGCACCAAACCTTTTTTAAATCCTGAATAGTAGTAGTAAAATTGTAGCATTTCATAGTAAGTTGTCTTCTGTAGCTGATATCACAGGAAGAGATTGTTGCAGTAGAAAAACAAGAGATTACCATGGGAAGCAGAGGGTTTCAAGAAATGAAGAATTGATAAGGGGTGTAGGTCGTTTTTCCAGATTGAAAATTTATCACAAAAGGGGTATTTGGGCCCTCAAGGAAAAGAACAGGGGTAGTTTTTCCCAGCATGCCAAACAATTGAAAATGTATCACAAAATAGGTATTTGGTCCCTCAAGGAAAAGAACGATGAAATTTTCCTTAGCATGCCAAACAATTGCAGGTGCCCAAATCCGATGAAAACCCTCCCAAATTCTATCCTACAGAAGACGTGCTTGATTAGACCCACTTCTTTTTCACACAGTAAATCAATAGTTTGTTGAGGACCTAGATACCCAAAAAATGCAATTGCTAAACCTATCAATTGTAATTCTGAAAAAGACTAATGGGAAATTGGGAATCCATGGCTTATGATGAAATAAATATTAACCTTATGCTTGGCGGCAGCGTCAGATCTTTGGAATAGTGAAGATAGAGGTAATCAATGGGGAGAAGAGGAACTTATGTTGTACAATTCGTACCCATCCATGCTTCATTAGGTAACAGCTATAAACATGATAGAGCTATAAAATCTGCCATGCATAAAAAAGAAGCTAGAAAATACAAAAAAGAGTGGAACCTCATTGATTAGATAACAACTTCAACATTGCCCATTGCTTCACTCAGTTAAGTAGCACCTTGTTCTTGGCACTATCCAAATTGTAGAAACCAACCCTAATATTGAATCCTTTGAATAAGAATTAGGTTACAATCCATTTTCCATTGTTTTCTATGGCACCTGCAACTAATACCCTATGCCCAGTGCAATAAGACAATGCCGAAGGTATGGTATGGTGGATAGTGATAGATTGACCAATGGGAAGGAGAAGGGTACTGTTAAAATTGCAAACTAGGGCCAAAATCCATGTGGGTCTACTTATTCATGGCATCTGATATTTATCGCAGATTCCTCTTATCGAGAGGTGTAGGATTGATCTAAAAATCATCTGATTCCAACATGTATTCATGGGGATATGAATTTAATTGTGTTATGTGACAATTCATCAAGGTTGGTGAACAACCAAATTACCCCATATATATTCAACGTTTTACTATAATAGAAGAGGTTTGCAAGTCATTTGAGACACACAATCACACCTCTTGTGATCTCTTTCTCGCCACTTTTTTTCGTTTTAGTGGAAGGAATAGTTCCTAAGATAATACGCTACCCTAAGAGAAGATGCCCTATCTCCTAACGCTGGCATGGGGATGAAGGCCTAACACAATTATGAAGATAGGATTCTAATGCTGCCCTAAAGTTCTGAGCCCTAGTTGCACATTCAACGATGTCAAGGATGGCAGTGAATTGTAAGCCCTCATAAAATATGCTTACACTTAGCTGAAGGATAAGCCTAAATGCCCTAGCTGCTGGTCAAAATTTGTTGTTGCAAGAGACCATCAAAACACATAAGAGAGAGCCTTAATCTGATTTCTAAACAACTCCTAATGTTGTCATAATGGAGACTCTATCCAGCGAATTGAGATCTATAAGCTGACCTAATGATAGGGAATACAGAGTTACCCTAACGTTGTCCTTGAGTGCCCTAAACATTGTGGCCATAGTCAAGGAGGAAGCATATACGTAGCCTTCTATATGCTACTCATAGGCTTCCCAATGCTGTAGGAAGGAGGCCTAGAAGAGGCCCTAATCTCAGGCCTGAAGAAGACTTAATCCCTGTCACAAATACAACTAACGTTGTAAAGGAGGCCTATCAACAACAATGTTAATTACAATTACTCTAAGGCTTAGGTAAGTTGGGGGTAACTATCTCTATATTAGAAGTTTGAGGGTATCACTGCCATTTAAGAACTTATTAGTTAGCTGTAAGCCATAGCAAGGAGGTAAGATTGTTCCATGACAGTATTGATGAATGTACAACATGAATGGTAGAACATGAATGGTGCAACATAGTGATGATGAAGTGCAACATGATGGGTGCCACACAGTGATGATGAATGGTGCAACATAACGATGATGAATGGTGCATCATAGTGTAGCATGAAAATTGTGCAACATAATGATGATGAATGGTGCAACATAGTGTAGCATGGTGCAACATAGTGATGATGAAGTGCAACATGATGGGTGCAGTGCAATGATGATGGTATGTAGTTTGATGAGTGCAAAACAGTGTAATGAAGTGCAACATAGTGATGGGTGCAACTCAGTGATGGGAGCGACACAGTGATGAGAACAACTCAATGACAGGTGCAGCATAGTGATCGGTGCAACACTGTGATGGGTGGAGCATGGTGATGGAATCACCTTGGAGAATCAGTTGAAGCAGTATGCCTTCACCTAAGTTCAAATCATCTATCTCATGTGTTATTTTCTTAGTGAATATCTCTTGTCTTATTTTGTCAAGTCAAAATGTTGACTTCTGATGTATATGTACTATCTCTCTCTTTGCAAAACTATTGAAGAACATAAGAAGAATTGATCAGGGGTTTCCCCACATTATGGTTTGTCCCTGGTTGGTGCCACATCTTGTGCCCTCTTGTCTTGGCTTGTTTTCTGCGATTTATGTTTATGTTATATCTGCATTTTACTACCATGCTAAATGTGATTTATAATTTGGAATTGATATTGAGTTAATATGGAAAATTGAAGTAAATTTGCTCTCAGCATAGGACATACCTGAAATTAACAGGTACAAATCACTAGAGAAGAGTAGAAGGTTTCAAAACAAGGCAGAGGATGTCATAAAGAGCTGTAGAAACACACAGATAGGAGAAAACATGTCGAAAGCAATTTGGACAAATGGAAAATTTTCATTCATTATAGGGACAAACACATGGGAATATTTTATTGGTTAGAAGGGTGAAATTTAAGCTTTCCCATTAGCTAGGGGTGAACAATGTTTTCCCACTCCAAGCCAACAATGAGAATTCCTACCAGTGTAATTATGTAAGAACATGTACAAAGTTATTTTTGAAAATTAGTAAATGTAGATGTAAATTAAAATGTATGATTTTTATTTTTTAATGGCTCTAAGTTGAGTTCATGAGCAAGGTCTATGTGCATTCTTAGATATCTTAAAGGATACAAATATTTGATGTCTTGTTTCTTGTATTTCCCATGCATAAATTATGTCACTAAGTATGAGGCTTTGATATAGTGCCTTAAAAAATTGATAGATTTGGATGTTAAAGAGCTCCAACTAATAAGGATTTACAAATAGTTATCAAACATTTAGGAAATTCAATTCATTGTATTTTAATCACCTTAATAATTATAGAGATGAGGCATGGTTTATTATTTTTAATTTTGAAACATTCAATATTAATTATGTACACTGAAGTCAAAATGAAAATGAAAATTTACTTTCAAACACAATTCCTATATTTATACCATTGGGAGACTTTTCTATGGACATGTTTTCTAATGAACAATTTTCCAGACCTTCTATACCAAACAATATTACAAACTAGGTATTTTTTTGATGATGATGCCCCTATTCTAGAATTCCTCACATAGGGAGATACTTTTATGGGATCAACCATTGATGAAAATTGACATTGTGATCAACAAGTTAATACATTGCCTCTAGATGCAAAACCGAAGAGTGAGAACTTATTTCTTAAATATGTGGTTCGAATCATTGTAACAAATAATCCCCACAAAATATTAACCTAGGTATTTGATATGTGCCTATTGAGAGTGCTACATTTTTTCATTTCCTTAAGGAATTATAAAGACTTTTTTCTCATAGAATTACACCAATTCAAAGACCCATGACACTAAAATCATTCAGGATGTGATATCATTCAAGAAATTTATAATCATATTCAACAAACATTCTTAGATATTTATTCAACAATATAATAACAAATGAAAATGAATATAAGAGGAAAAATATTTTTTTTATCATTCAGCATTCCCTATGGGTATCCAATATGGTGCCTATTAGGAATAAGAATGGCGAAATCGAGATTTTCATTGATTTCAAAAATATCAATAAACCATTAGATAAATATAACTACCTTGTTCCAACCATGGAACACATCCTCTAGTGCATTTTAGGTTCTAAAATTTTGTCTATGTTGGATGATTTTTCTAACACCCCAACTCCAACCCCTCGATTGTAAATAACATGTACATGCAAATATTAGGCTAGTGGGGGTATCATGCCCATGTGTATGTATGTGTATATGTTTTGGGACGAGAGTATTGATGTGCATATTCTTTAATATGTTTTGAGGCTAAAAAGTTTGGTGTTGCAAATATGATATTTCATGCACACTAATAAATGCATTAGCATTGCAGACCAAATAAGATGAAAAGAGTATGGGGGGTAAGACCCCATGTGCATACAAAGTGGGTTTCATATAACTTAATAATTATGATAAAAGTGCATTGGCTTCTTAAAAAAGTCCATGAAATGACTTGAGGGGTGTTAGGTGTCAAAAAACAAACATGCAAATAAAAGTATGCATGTGGGAGCTACTAAGGGTTAAAGTTGTTATGTGATTTTTTCTTCTAATGAAAATCTAACATTCCTTAGATTTGTTTCATCTTACAATGTTGTTATTATCAATACACTTGTGTATGATAGAAGGAAATCTAGCATGTGTTAGCTTTCTTTTGCTTGATAATGTTGTTGTTGGCAATAGGCTTCTGTTTTTTCTAAATGTAAATATAACACATGTTAGATTTTTTTCATCTTACATTTTTATTATGTGCTTGTGTTTGATCTATAAGGAAATTTACCATGCACTATATTTCTTTCATAATGCAATGTTGTGGTTGGAAATTTGGTTGTTTGTGTTAGAAGGAAATATGCTAGAATTCTTTGACCTTGCAATGTTGTTATTGGAATTTTGCATGTGATTATGTTAAACGGAAATTTAGCACATGTTAGATTTGTTTCATTGCAATATTGTTAGTGGCAATATGTTTCAGTTTGTTCTAGAAGTAAATTCAGTGCGCATTATATTTCTTTAACCCTATAATGTTGTTATGTTCTGGTGTTTGTTCTAGAAGGAAATATAGCATGGGTTATATTTCTTTCATCCTGTAATGTGCTTGTGTTTGTGTTAGAAATAAAACTAGCATGCGCTAGCTTTCCTTGCTATGTAATGTTGTTGTTGTCAACATGGTTGTGTTTGTGCTTGAAGTAAATCTAGCACAATCTAGAATTATTTCACCTTACAATGTTTGTGTCTAAGTGTGTTTATACTAGAAGAAAATCCAAAACACATATATGTTTTTCACCTTGCAATGTTTTTATTGGCGATGTGCTTATCTTTGGGCTAGAAGGAAATTTTTGCATGCAATAGATTTATTTCAAAATGCATGTTTCTGGAAATATGGTTGCTTGTGCTAGAAGCAATGTTTTAGAACTCTCACTCTGGTTCAAAAATGACCGAGGGTCAACTCTGACTTCGACTCTGACTTGATATTGAATCGACCAGTTTGATTTCAATGACTCGGCAGTTGTAAAAAATACATTAAATATTTTTTTATAGAAAAACATAATTTTAAAAATTTTCATTCATGTTTCCAAACACAAAGCTTTAGAATATAGAAAGAAGACAACAAATGATCAAAGTATGCTCATGAATATATAAATTATATCAAAATGGCACCCAGTGCCCTATCCAATACAAAGTTCATACTTAGCCACTACTACCAGGATTCTTTTCTGCCTTAGCCTAAGGACAATCACTAGACTAGAAGAACAATAATACCAATTCTCTGCCCCTAATGAAGTCCCAAAACCCCTTATTTAATTCTAGTCAAGCTCTAGAACAATTAGAGGTAAATATGTATCTAGTAGGCTATTTCCATAATGCTTTCCTTTTTAAAAACATTGTATGGCTCAATGAATTGTTTCAGTTTTCGAATTCATGCCACGAGGATAACCATACTTTTTCCTTGTAATTTTTAAAACTTTCTCACAGTGATAGATTACTTTAGGGCTATAAAGATGCAATAAATAACAACCCAACCATTGATATGTAGGAGGCGGAACAACTTTTGACAAATGTGCTTCAGGATTTTTCTCAAAGAGCATAGTCAACTGAGTTGTTACCGAGTCGGCCATGTCATTACCGAGTCGATCGAGTCGTTATCAAGTTGACTGAGTCAATGACTGGCTCGGTAACATACCGGCTAGTCATTCTATTTCAACCATTGAGCTGATCCAGTGAAGCATTAGCTTGATCTGACTCAGATGAGTAGGAGTCAACTCAGTCATTTTTTAAAACAATGGCTAGAAGGAAGCATGTTTTTTGTTTCCTTCAGCTTGGAATTTGCTTGTGTTTGTGATAGAAATGAATCTAGCATGCACTAGACTTCTTTAGTCCTACAATGTTGTTATGTGCTTGTGTTTGTACAAGAAAGAAATATAACATGCGTTAGATTTATTTCAAATTGAAATGTTCTTGTGTTTGTGTTGGAATTTTTTTTAGCACAGGCTAGATTTCTTATACTTGACAATGTTGTTGTTGGAAATGTGCTGGTATTTGTGGTAGACATAAATCTAGCGCTTGCTAGATTTCTTACTCTACATTGTTGCTATGTACTTCTATTTGCACTAACAGTAAATCTAACCCATGTTAGATAGATTTTCTTTCACCCTGCAATGTTGTTATTGCTAACATGTTTTTGTTTGGGCTAAAAGGAAATCTAACTTTTGCTAGATTTGTTTTGTCCTGTAATGTTTTCATTGGAAATATTTATATGCTTATTTTAGAAGTAAATATAACGCAGACTAAATTTTTTCACCCTACAATGTTGTTATGTGATTATGTTTGCATCAGAAGGAAATATACTATGCATTATATTTCTTTTACCTTGTAATGTTGTTATTTTCAACGTTCTTATGTTTTTGATAAGATGAAATCTAGCATGTATTATATTTGTTTTGTCCAGTAATGTTGTTGTTGGTAATATGTTCATGAATTCGTACTAGAAGGAAATCTAGTACATGTTATATTTTTTTCACAGTGCAATATTATTTTTGACAATACAGTTCTTTGTGATAGAAGGAAATCAAATGCCTTGCATTGTTTTTATTTTGCAATGTGCTTCTGTCTATGCTAGAAGGAAATTTAACATGCAATAGATTTCCTTTTTTCTTACAGTGTTGTTGTTGACAATATACTTGTGCTTATGAAAAAATTAAATCCAACACATACTAGATTTCCGACACCTTGCAATGTTGTTATGTGCTTGTGTTTATGATAGAATGAAATATAACACACATTAGATATCTTTCACCTTACAATGTTCTTATTCGCAATGTGTTTTTGTTTTTTCTAGAAGAAAATCTTGTGTGTGCTAGATTCCCTTTTCCTTACAATGATGTTATTTTTAATATGCCTGTTTTTGTGCTAGATGTAAATCCGTCATGTATTAGGTTTCTTTAGCCATACAATAATGTTGTTTACTTATGTTTGTGCTAGAAGGAAACATAGCATGTGTTAGATTTTCTTTTACCTTGCTTTAACATTGTTGTTGACAACATATTTTTGTTTGTGCTAGAAGTAACTCTAGAACATGTTAGATTTGTTTCACCTACCAATGTTGATATGAGTTTTTATTTTTTTCTTATGCTTAAATTTATCTCCCCTCTTAATGTTGTTATTGGCAAATTTCTTTTGTCTATAATAGAAATAAATCTAGCATGTGCTACATTTAATTTTATTTGAAATATTGTCATTGGAAACATGTTTATATTTTTGCTAAATGTAATTCTAGCAAATGCTATATTTATTTCACCCTATAATGTTTTTATGTTGTTAAAAATGGAAACTAGGGCCAAAATCCATGTGGATCATCTTATTAATGGTAGCTGATATTTTCTTGGATCCCTCTCATTGAGAAGTGTAGGATTGATCTAAATATCATCTGATTTCAATAAGTATTCATGTAGATATGAATTTATTTGTGTTATGGGACAAGTCGTCAAGGTTGTCCAGTAACCAAATAAACCACACTTGTGCCCAACGTTTTACTATAAATAGAGGTGGCCTTCAAGTCATTTCTACACACACTTGGGATCCTTCCTCTCTACTTGTCTTTGGGTTTTAGTAGAAGGAGAGATCCTAAGGAATAAAACTGCCCTGACGCTTCCTTATGGAGAAGCCCTAACACTTCCCTATTGAGAATCCCTAACACCGCCCTATTGGGAAGCCCTAATGCTACCCTATTGAGAAGCCCTAATGTTGCCTTATTGAGAAGCCCTAACATTGCCCTATGGAGAAGCCCTAATGCTTCCCTATGAAGAAGCCCTAACATAGCCTATGAAGAAGCCTATACACTATGCTAAGGGTGGTATGGATATACCCTATCCGCAACAAGCCTAGAAGAGAACAATGAGGAGTTAGGAGGCTATTCCAAGTGGCCTAAGAGCTATTGATTAAGGTTGCAACCCACATCTTGAGGTTGAGAGGTGGGGGATTGTTTTGGAGTGATTAGGTGAACAAATATCCCTTAGAAGGGTTGTCGTAGCTAAGGGACAACTTGTTGTAGCAAGCCACAATAGATAAGAGGAGGTCAGAGGATGGAGTAGCAGTTGGAACAACTGAGAATTGCAACCAAGGCCCTCGTCCCCTCTTAGAAAGGAAATTGCAGTTGTGGAGGGCTATTCTGACCACATTTTGAAGCCTGTTAGGACTGTTGTTAGAATGCCCTAACCAATCCAACAATGTAGCAAATAGAAAAGCCCCAAAATAGTGATGATGATACATTGAGCCAACTTGATGATGTAAGTAGCATGATGATGATATATTTCAATAGCATGATGATGAATGCTGCAGCATGATGGGTATAGTGACGAAGTGTATCATAGCATAATGAGGGGAAGCACAATGGTGAGGTGCAACAATATGATATAGCAAGTTCATGGTGTTGCAAGTATAGCACATTGGTACAAAATCATGCAAGGGACAACAAACTAACATTGGGAAAATTGTATGGTAATTAACAGCAAGTACAACAAGCGTGCAATGGTACAAAAACATGCAAGGGACAACAAACTAACAATGGGACAATTGTATGGTACTTAGCAGCAAGGACACCAAGCATGTAATGGTAAAATAGCATGTAAGGGACATCAAACTAACATTGGGACAATTGTATGGTACTTAACAACAAGTACACCAAGCATGCAAGGGACAATGAGGAAGCAATGGGAAAATAAACATGGACATCATGGTCCAACCATGACACATGGGACAACACTACAACATTAAGTGCAATAGTCATGAGGTCCAACATTGTGATGATGGGGGCAATATGGTGCAGCACAGTGAGGTGCAACATGATGACGAGATGCAACACGATGATAGGTGAATGAGTCACCTTAGAGAATTAGTTGAACTAGCATGTCTTCAACTGATCTCATGCATAATCTTCTTAAATATGATTTATGCTCTCATCTAGAGAAGTCAAAGTGTTGACTTCAGTTGTATATGTACTATATCTCTCTCTCTATGTTGAAGTATTGTAGAACATATGAGAAGAATTGATTAAGAATTTCCACAGATTGGGGTTTGTCCCTGGCTAGCACCACATCTTGTGTCTTCTTTTGTTGGCTTGTCTTCTACGATTTATATTTATGTTCTATCTGAAATTTACTTTCATGCTGATGTGATTGCTAATCTGGAAAAAAATATTGAGCTAGCTGTGAAAATTGAACTAAATTTCTCTAGCATACAACATATACCCAAAACTTAACATGGTATTAGAGTTGAGGTGAAGACAAAGCCCAAGAAAGAGTGAAAGGGAAATTACCGAAGATAGTTGCGAAAAGATAAAACGATCAATGGATTCCTCATCCCTCTTCTAATTCACCAAGGGTGAAGTTGAAGTAGAGAATATTATCAAAAAATGGTGCAGTAGAATTTTTTGATGGCCTACCTGAAGATCACTTCAATGGGAAGTCTAAATCTAAGGGTGGAAGGAAAGGAAGATGCCTTTGTTGAAATAAGTATGGTCATTATGCAAAGGAGTGTTTGACTGATAGGGACACATCACTTGATGATGATAACAATTAGTCCAAGGACATCTTCAATGATTAGAGGAATGATAGGACACAACTGACTCTTCAGAGAAGCCAAGGAACCCCAGGTATGAAGAATCAAATGTTGTTTATGATAGGATAAAGAAGTGTTATCTTGTATTGGCCCTCTCCTTTAGATTCTTTGGGAATATGGATTATTGATTGTAGTGCTTGAAGGCACTCCATCAGATAGAAGGGCAGTCTCTCTCTAATTTGGTAGAGATGGAAACATTTGTGGGATTATACTTGGAGCTGATGCCACCTATCTCAGAAAGGGTGTTATCCCTCAATTGAATGAGTGTAATTCAATTCATTTACATAACTTATTTTATGTACCTAATAACAAGAAGAACCTGGTGTCCATTTTAGCAATGGAAGTCAAAGGTTTTAGGGTGGCATTCATTGATGGAAATGTACGTGTTTTAAAATAGAATTTTCAAGAATGCTTTCACTTGTGGGTTCAAGGTTTGCTATTTATATCAAATTGAAAAACGTCCATTGGGGACCATGTCAGTTGACACATAACACTAGAGGTCTGTGAGTCAAATGATGACAGGGATGCCTAAATTCAAAAGAAGCATGAAGGTAAATGTCTGAGATGTGCCGAAGGAAAATATCAGAAGGGGACCATTCCCCTCATGTATCAGGTCCACAAGTTTGTAATGAGCCAAGGAGGTTTGAGAATCATGATGATAAATCTCATGTGTGTGGGTGGAAGAAAGACCTCTATGGCTTGAAGCAAATCACGCTAGGTTTGATATGAGAGGATTGATAGCTATCAAATGAAGTTGAGATTCACTAAGAGTGAAGCCGATCCAAAAAATTGTTTAAAGGTTGTGAATGATATACCTCTCATACGGGTGCCTTCTGAGACAACCTATTTCTGACAGGTGTAGACCCTCTCACTTGCAAAAGTAAGAGGAAGTTGGATTTTGGATATGGAATTGTAAACTGCAAGCCTGTGACTACCTCGAGGATCTTAACTTTCAGAAGTTATATGGTGGTGATGCCGGACCATATTTTGGAAATGCCTCTGAGTTTCATAAACTCATTTGCATTGATGTTCTCGGTGAACTTTCATTCGGATATATGTTTTGTAGTTAGCATGGT
Organism: Pinus taeda; assembly: GCA_000404065.3. NCBI lineage: Eukaryota > Viridiplantae > Streptophyta > Pinopsida > Pinales > Pinaceae > Pinus > Pinus taeda. The sequence continues at coordinate 207,763 of APFE030900479.1, read as the reverse complement.
GAAATCATATTTAATTGAGCCTGACTGGATTGGTGCCAAGAATCTTCTGAGATATCATCGGGGCACAATATCGCATGGATTGAGATACACTATTAGAAATATGAAGCTGCGCGATTATTCAAATGTTTACTCGACACCCAGTGTGGAGGATCACTAGATCACTTCTCAATGTTGGTTCTTTCTTGGTTCTACTTTGATATCATGGATAAGAAGGAACAAGAAGTCAGTTTTTATAAGCACCACTAAGACCAAATACATAGCCACGAGTATGATCTTGTATGAAGTTTCCTGGTTATGGAAGCTCTTCAGTGAGTTGTTTGTACACATGATGAATACCATTGTGATCCTCTGTGAGAACTAGGGGGGATTCGATGGTTGAGGAATCTTGTATTCGATGATTGCTCCAGTAGATAGACATCAGATACTACCTTATCTGGGATATGTTAAGTCGATGAGTGAGGAGGCTTTGTCACATTGAGACTGATGTACAGGTTGCAGACATTTTGTCAAATCCCTGGGGAAAGGTCAAATTTTTTACTTTCCCAAATGATTTGCAGTCATTGAGAAACCTTCTTATAAGGGTCCTACATGTTGTATGCATTGAGATCTGGGAGCTCTTGGGGGATTGGGGTACTTACTAGAGCAACACACAACCATAAGCTAACTCACCCTCCCCTAATGGTGCGTTGTGTACAGGGTGAATGTCTCAACCTTCTCCTGTGATACGTTGTGGTGATTTAGGGACAAGTTGATTAGTTCTCTAGTCGAGGCATCCTACCGATGTAGTTTAGGACTCACGGGAAGTACCTCTCATCTGATCAATGAGTAGGGAAATGGGGTTAGGGACCATTAGTAGTAATATAAATGGACGCATTGTTGTATCTAACATACTCCCTATGCTAGGATGACCTCCATTGATCTGGGATCAATGAAACTGATCTAGGATCAGTATGAGTGGTTTGAGACTCTCTTGTGATATTGATCTAGGATCATTGGAACTGACTTCGGGTCACTAAGAGTGGTATGACACACTCTCTACATATGAAACTGACTTGGGGTTAGTACAGAGTATGGTATGAGACATTCTCAATCAATTCTTCTTTTTCATGGTTCAACAGAGTAGAGCAGTGCAAGGCACTAATGGTAGAGATAGTATAGTCAGTCATATGGATGAGTGGATGGAGTTCTACCTAGTTGAGAGGGATTGTTAAAATTGGAAACTAGGGACAATCTCCGTGTGGGTCATATTATTAATGGTAGCTGGTATTTTTCTTCGATCCTTCTCATCGAGAGGTCTAGGATTGATATAAAGATCATCAGATTCCGATAAGTATTCATGGAGATATGAATTTATTTGTGTTATGGGACAATTCATCAAGGTTGGCCAACAACCAAATAAACCCCACTTGTGCTCAAAATTTTAATATAAATAGAGGTGGCCTTCAAGTCATTTCTACAGACACTTGGGATCTCTTCCTCTCTACTTGTCTTTTGGTTTTAGTAGGAGGAGAGACCTTAAGGAATAAGGTTTCCTTATGGAGAAGCCTTAATGCTTCCCTATGGAGAAGCCCTGATGCTACCTTATGGAGAAGCCTTAACACTACCCTATTGAGAAGCCCTAACACTGCCCTATGGAGAAGCCCAAATGCTACCATATTGAGAAGCCCTAATGTTGCCCTATGGAGAATCCCTAACGTTGTCCTATTGAGAAGCCCTAATGTTGACTTATGGAGAAGCCCTAACGCTACCCTATGAAGAATCCCTAGCTCTACCCTATGAAGAAGACCTAACATAGCCTATGAAGAAGCCTATACACTGTCCTAAGGGTGGTATGGATATACCCTAGCCACAACAAGCCTAGAAGAGAATAATGAGGAGTTAGGAGGCTACTCTAGGAGGCCAAGGAGCTGTTGAAGAGGGCCACAACCCACATATTGAGGTTGAGAGGCAAGGGAATTGCTTTGGAGTGGTTAGGTGAAGGAATATCCCATAGAAGGGTTGCTTCAGCTAAGGGACAACTTTCTGTAGCAAGCCATAGTAGATAAGAGGAGGCCAAAGGATGGAATAGGGGTTGGAACAACTGAGCATTACAGCCAAGGATTTCCTCCCCTCTTAGAAAGGTATTTGTAGTTGTGGAGGGTTATTCTGGCCACATTTTGAAGGCTATTACGACTACTGTTGGAATGCCCTAAATAGTATAGAAATGAAACAAACAGAAAAAACCCAAAATAGTGATGATGATACATTGAAGCAGCATGATGATGATATATTGAAGCAACATGATGATGAATGCTACAACATGATGGGAATAGTGGCGAAGTGTATGATATCATAATGAGGGGCATCACAATGGTGAGGTGCTACAGTATGATATAGCAAGTTCATGGTGCTGCAAGTATAACACATTGGTACAACATCATGCAAGGGACACCAAACTAACATTGGGACAATTGTATGGTACTTAGCAGTAAGTACACCAAGCATGAAATGGCACAACAACATGCAAGGGACAACAAACTAACATTGGGACAATTGTATGGTACTTAGAAACAAGTACACCAAGCATGCAATGGTACAACAACATGCAAGAGATATCAAACTAACATTGGGATAGTTGTATGGCACTTAGCAGAAAGTACACCAAGCATGCAAGGGACATCAAGCAAGCAATGGGACAAAAAATATGCACAACATGGTACAACCATGACACATGGGACAACGGTACAAAATTAAGTGCAGCATTCATGAGGTCCAACATTGTGATGATGGGTGTAGCATGGTGCAACATGGTGAGGTGCACCATGATGATGAGATGCAGCATGATGATAGGTGAAGGAGTCACCTTGGAGAATCAGTTGAAGAAACATGTCTTCAACTAATCTTATGTATCATCTTCTTAGAGATGACATGTGCTCTCATCTAGATAAGTCAAAGTGTTGGCTTCAATTGTATATGTACTATCTATGTCGCTACTAAACTATTGGAGAACATATAAGAAGAATTGATCAAGGGTTTCCCCACATTGGGGTTTCTCTCTGGCATCTTATGTCCTGTTGTCTTGGCTTGTCTTCTGCTATTTATATTTATGTTCTATATGCAGTTTACTTTAACACTGACGTGATTGCTAATCTGGAAAAAATATTGAGCTAACTATGAAAATTGAAATAAATCGCTCTAGCATAGAACATACCGAAAACTTAACATATGCTAAAATTAAATTTAATGTACGATATATTTATTTCACCTTGCAATATTTTTATTGGCAATGTGCTTGTGTTTGTGATAGATAGTAATATATAATGTTTTTTTTCACAATGCAATGTTGTTGTTGGCAACATTCTTATTTTTTTACCATATCCCATTCTTAGACCAAATATTCCATATCAAGGGCCTTCTAATAATTTTAGGGTTTAACATTTTTTATTTTGTAACAACAACCTATGTAGGTATGGACTAAAACCTCATTGTCTCTAAAAAGAAAGGTTAATTTTCATAAGCATGGAGATGTTTCACGAAATATTATTATTGTAATGTTTTTATTGACAATGTGTTTGTGTTTGTGCTAGAAGGAATTTTAGCATGCACTAGATTTACTTTACAATGCAATGTTGTTGACAATCTTCTTTTAAGCGATAGAAAGGAGTCTAACATGTGCTACATTTCCATTACCTTGCAATATTTTTAAAGTCAATGTGCTTACATTTGTGCTAGAAGGACATCTATCTTGTGTTAGATTTCTTTTGGTTTGCAATATTTTTCTTGGGAATATGCTTGTGTTCATGCTAAAAATAATTCTATCATGTGCTAGGTTTCTTTCATCAAACAATGTTTTTATTGGCAATATCCAAGTGCTTGTGATAGAAAGCAATCTAGGATGAAAATATTTATTTTTCTTTGTTACATTCTTGTTGGCAATATGCTTGTGTTTCTGCTAGAAGTGACTCTATCACATTCTCTATTTCTTTCACCTTGCAATGTTGTTATGTGTTTGTCTTTGTGCTAGAGAAAGATCTAGAAGTAAATCTAATGATTGCCATAGTTAATGTTATTTCATTGTATTTTGATTTTATTGTTTCTAAAGAAAGCTAAGACTATACTTTGAAAAAAGAACCATTCCACAAGGGATATTAAAATGAGTTGAATGACTTTACTACAATTCTCTTAGTAGAACTTTGGTTTTGTAATAATGTACGTGAGTCTTTGGAAATTGCCATAAAGAACTCCAAGTTCAACAATAAAATGACTAGTGGCATTTATGAACATAAGTCTCAAAACAATTATAGTTATGATATAATTTTTACTATACATTTCTATAATTCAGAATTAAAAGATTAGGAGGCTTCAAAATACTATCATACTTTGAAGACACATTTGATGAAAATGAGAGAGATTATGATTTTTTGATGGATTTATTGGAAAAACACCAAAAATGTAGTGATGCAAAAGTGGTTATTTCTCTTTATGAGGGGGAGAATTTAATCATGGCTTGTACATATGGAAGAATAATTGCATGTGTTGTACAAACAAAGTCACAAAGGACAATCATGTTGAATAATTACAAATATTTTCAACTATTAAATCTAGGATCCATTAACTTTTTGGAGAAATCAGGTACTATAGTTCCTTTGTTGTTTCTCGTATAATAATTTGGATACTATTTTGTTTATATTTCTTAATTGTCAAAGTTTTTACTAAAATGACTAATGATGAAGATTTTAAAACAAAGAATGATGAAAGTGGGAAGCAAAAAAATAATCGATATAGTGCTTATGATGTTGAAAAAAATATAGAGATGGAAACAAGAGGAGGAGGATAAGTTATCATACCAGGTGCATAATTTGTTTGGTTGTTGCTCTTGTTACCTTTTGGAGTTATTTAATTTCCATATCCATAACATTTTTGGATGTCTATTATACAGAATTATGAGAATAATGAAATTAATCAAGACAATGACCATGGAATGATGGAGATAGAAATGGGTATTAATCATTGTATCTCTTTTTTCAATGTAGTTTTATTATTATTATTATCATGGTTCATAACATTTGATATTCCGATTATTGTTGGAAATAAAGAGAATGAATATAGTGACCAAGAGAATTCCCCACAAAACTACAATCAAGACCAAAATATTATATGGCCGAGTAAAGATGCCTCATTTTTTATATAGTTTATTGAATTTTGTTCATTGTCACAATTTATAACATTTTTTATGTTTATTATAGAGACAAGAAAGGAGAACAAAAACATTGATCAAATGAATGTGAAACAAAGCTTTAATCAAGGAAAAAATATAATATTAGGTACTTATAATTTGTCCACTTTTTTTCTTTATTATTTAATGATTTTATTCATTTTTAAAATTCAAAATATTTGATATGTTTAATTTAGAGACAATTAAAGGTAACAAAGATGATGATGAGGTGCAAAGTTACATATATAAAGATAATATCATATCAAATACTTATAACTTGTCTTATTGTTTATATTATTATTCTTCGAACTCTAATGCTTGTAACTACCATAATGTTGTACATTTTTATTATAGGAAAAAATAAAAAGGATAAAAATAACAATCAAAATAATGTTAAAGGTGTATGTGTGTGTTTCTTTTTAAAGGTTGCATTACTAATGTTTTTTTTGGTATCGCTATTTTATTGAATGTTTAATAAGAAGTATTATTGGTTTTTGATTGAAGGTTTAATATGTTTACTCTGGGTTCTATCAGGATGATAAAATAAATTATTATTTCATCTATAAATAGTGAAGAAACCACTCAAGGTAAGTGTATTGTTTCAACATTTTTTTAGTAATTTTTGTAATATGAATAAAATGGTTTTACTAGATTATTTTTCACTATGTTGAAGCCAAAATAATTGAAAAAAACAGTTATTTTTGAATTAAAGGACTTTTTTATCATAGAATTGATGATGAGGAAAAAAACAAAGGGAATATTGAGAAAATTGGATCTGATGCTAATTACACAATAGAGAAAAAGTTATTTCGGATTCATTCACATGGAAAACATTTTTTGAAATGCGTTTCAAAAATGGATCCCTTGATATTGCAATTTGGATCACAATTTTGAAACAAAGCACAACAAGAGTTTTAAAAAAGATGGTTGCAAAAACATTACAAGATAAACCTGTGTTTATTTGAAGTTAAGATTGTAAACCAAAAAAGGGAAATATGATCATTAACAATCCAACCAAAGTTGTACATGCTAAATCATTGAAAAAATTGTGGGAAATGCATACCCAATATGATGTAACCAATACTATTATAGTGGAGTTTTCACTTAAGAGAGTGAAAGAGAGTCCCAAAGAAAATGTGATTTTTGCCCCTCCATTCATTGGAACAGATCAAGAGGATAATTGGTTGATTGATGAGCTATGGATAATGTTGCATAAACTAAAGAAGGATATAGATGTGCGAGCTACTTTGAAGGATGTTCAATTGCATTTAGAAGTACCTTAAGATCAGCGATGTCTATTTCATGCTATTATATGTATGGCATCATGAAATATTGCTCTTATTTCACAACACTAATAAATAATTATTGATTTGGTTTGTCATTACTAAAAAAAAAATATTTATTTATTTATTTTTGGTGGGATATTTTGTTGATAACAATTATTGATTTGAATGGTCATTTAACGTTTTCATATTAAAAGTTCCCATGGTATAGAAATTTTTACAATGGATTACATTATATATAAAAATTAATAGATAACTGGTCTATTTGTTTGAATTAGATCATTATAATTATTTGTTTCAATCGTGGTTTAAGTTATCATTTAACCTCTTAGAAATTAGTGATGTGAAGGATGACCCATTGCATTCTTATAACTTTGTTTATTCCATATAAGTTGAAAAACTATATTAGGTTCCAGGTGGCACCAACAATAAACATACAATTTTTAGCAAAAGAAACACCAAAAGAATTTTTAGTAAAAGAAGCACCAAAAGAAGCTAATGTAGAGACTCTAGAAATTAGCATATATTTAATTAGGTTTGAAATTTGACAATTGTATTATATTATATGTGGGAGTTAATATATAATTAGTTTGTTTACTTGCACTAGACCATTGCAATTATATTTTTCAATTGCAATTAAAAAAATCATCATAAGTATTAAAATCAATGATTTCAATGGTGGGTCAACACTTTCTTAGAAGAATTGTATACATAAATTAAACATATCATTAGTTTGTTCATTTTAGTGGGGCCATTGTATTTGTATTTTTTATTACTATTAACTCGTAAAATTCCTTTTGCATATAAATGGAAATAATTCATAATAAATACTAACATCATTTTTAATTTGGTAGGTGTTTATGTCCTTAAGCAATGAAGTGTAGATATTTTAATATCATACATGTGGTTGCAGTGTAGATGCAGATGGGCATTACTACAAGTCAAAATATGTTGATATTTTAAATGGAAGGAGTATTCTTCAAATCATACACCAAATATGAACACAATTTTCATATTCAAAGAGAAGTAGATTGATATTTTGGTGGTAGGTCTTATTTTTTAAGGCTTTTTCAGTCATAAGTATTAAAATGTTGATTAAAAAATTATGATGTCACAATATTGATTAATGAATTCACAATGAGCATTAAGTAGACTATTTAAGCTCATTCAACAGATGAACCATAAATGAATGTCTTTAAACTTTTTGCACCATATGACATGATTTTCCCATGAAGATAAACATTTTGTAAATTTCAATTCTTAAAGAAACTATTTTTACTTAAAATAACCTCATAGAATCCAACAATACTTAGAAGTTATTTATTCAATTGCATTTACTTATATTTATTGATATAAGTTTATAAAATTAATTTATTTTTGAAATAAATCTCTCGACATAAGTAAAGATATATCTTTTACAAAACTAATTAGGATTAATTTGTAATGAACTTTAAGTAGTTTATTCAGATTATATCAAAAATCAAGTTTCATAGATGAATGCCTTTTATTACATATTTAATCTTCAAAATCAATATCTTAACGATAATTTATTTGTATTTACATTAAGTATTTAATAATTAAAGAACCTGAGGACTTATATAAATTTCAACTAAAATTCATGAGTTATGTTTCACAATTATTTCTTCCCCATTAAAAATTCTTATAATTTTCTCCTCTTAGTGAAAGTAATGGTCAATCATGGTTTTCCATACAATTGAGACTATTATTTACATACATTGAGACTATTATTGGTTTTGAAAATGTTTACAAGGAGATATCAATATCCACACTACCATCAACTTTACTAATCTTTGAAAACCCTTGCCTCCACTACTTACAAGAAGACCAATAATTCTTGTTTACTTCAATTTGTTACATTTTCCATCACAATGGAACAACTTTTTTAAGAACCTCATTTGATGTACTTGGATTCTTAGTGGAGATAGATCAAAGGTGCCTAACCTTCTTAAAATACCTAAATCAAAAATGCCTAACGTTTATAATGGATTCCTCCTAGATGCTATGAAGATGAATGATCACCCCCTCATTAGTGCTTCATAAAGGCATGAAGCGACCGTAGGAAATTGAGCACAAAAACATTTTACTAATTTTTTTGTAGAATAGTTTCAATGCAACGCAAGGGACACACATCCTTTTCATTTGCACTAACATCCTCACATCGCCATCATTCAATCAATAAATCCCTCGTAGGTTGTGGGAAAGGGGGTTAGAGTCATTAGACACAAAATTCAAACATCGAGGAATCTAGTATGTTATGCATAATTATAATATCTTTATTGAATATTAGACATACTAATATGATTTAGCTTAAATCAATTGCTTCTAAGAGTTTGATTCCACACCCCTATTGTGCATTGATACTATAGTAAATAAAAACTCCATGTTTGACCTATTCGTGATCTCTACTTGGTTTGAAATTACTAAAATTATTTTTATATTGAATTAAGTTAATATGGAGATTTACAAAAGAATGAATGTTGTTGAAGGCCTTGTAATAGAATACTTCCAAATTTAATGAAATATGTGTTCTATACTGGACTCGTTAAATTTCGACAGTAAAGGACCTATTCAATTACAAACAGGAATGGACCACTCCTTCTTCAGGTTCGAATTTAAACTAAGTTGGACTCACCCGAAGGGTGAGCTTATAATCAAGCATATGTTATCCATCTCAAGCTTGTAACAAATAAAGAGGTACTTGCCAGAAATGGTGGGGGAAAAGAGAGAAAAAGTGAGTTTGTTTGTCATACTTTATAGCCACTCTTGAACAGGACACTATCATTCACCTGGATTGGGAAATCCTTTACCTAACAGTTGATCAAACCATATTGAAGATCTTCAGCCGGTTTCTGGGTATTAACTTTGGTTCAATCATCACCAAACCATCTATCGTGTCGTTATGTGTTCAAGAGGTCAGTGCAAATAAGCCATTCATCTGCAAAATGTCTGTCATCCATCTTGAACCATCCTAAGTCAGTCCTTGCAACTAAATTTCTTCAACTTGATCTATGATTTCATGTTGTGGGCTTGCCTACGACGGATCGCTTTTCTATCGACTTCACTCATTATCTAGAAAGATGATCTAAGGAATCGTCAGTTACCTTGAGATCTGCATGCCTCAATGGCAGGTTTCTCGCCTTTGATGACAGTTTACATCATTGACTTTCGATCAAAGGATTCCATGACATGTTCGACATCAACACACCTTATCACATTTCATGGATTGTGCTGAGTACTTTGAGAGCCATTGTCATTATTGGTGGTTTATCTCATGCTTGTTAACAGTTTACATCCTTCACTGGTAATCAAGCGGTTTCTACCATGTTTGACTTCGACACATTCAATTGCATGGATAGAATCACACTGTTTCGGGACGTAGAAATGAAGACCCTGGATCTAGTTTCCACCATCCAGGCTGCGAGGAATTTTGTATTCATTATATTATGGACTATTCATAAACAGATGGTTGCTTCCATACTGTGTCCACATGTGTCTGTACTTATGATGTGTTATGAGATCATTCCTATATCAGAGCAGTAGTTAGTCTTCTAGTCAGTTTTCAGTCTCTTAGTCAGTTTTTATCTGAGTATGGGAATGCCTACCCCAACGATGATATGATCTCATATATATATTTTGCATTGAATGTTTTTACAGCTTCCAACCGGGCTCTCCGCAAGATGATCCTTGAAATGATAAAGCACTTCACTCTTCCTATATGATAAATGAAAAAATCCTCATATACTACAAACTTCACACTTTAGGGGAAAATCTGTTACGCAGAAATATTGTCACCTTGATTATTTGCAGTCGGTATGGGTCTATCACCGCCTATGCCAGCTTCCTAAGTAAGTCTCAAACCATGCTAGCTTCCTAAGTAAGTCTTCAAAACAAGCTTTAGAAATGAGAGAAAGACATCAAAAAAGCAATGTAACTCTGGTTCCACACTTTCTCTCACTTTTGCCTGCAGGCCCGCACCTTTTGTTCATGATATCTGCGTACTTATACGCTCTGTATGTAAAGGGGAGGGTGCGTACCCCTGTGAAAGTCAAAAGGCACAATTTTTATCTTAAAAGACTCACTTTGGGTTAATTCTAGAGTTTTCTAGAAGGATTTTTTATGTGGATTGTTCGCTCCAAGTGGTTCATGCATCCCATAAGAGGAGGAACTAATCCCTTGTTAGGAGGATCTATCCCTTTGAAGGAGGATTCTATCCTTTTGAAGGAGGACCAGGTAACTGATCTCCATTGCACTATAAATTGAGGCATTGGGTCAGTGGTTGGAGAGGTTAGAAGCTGAACTTTTGAGGGTAAATGCTAGTGAAATCAAGACTTCCTATTTGAGCTTAAGAGGAGAAATCACATACCTTTTTGGCTTCATTGGGAAGTGAGTGAATCTTGTCAAAGTAGAGGAGACTTCTTGTTGGACCCTGGGAGGAGCTTGTACAACGTCAAGGCAAAGGTTGTAAGGTTATTCTCTTTTTGAATTAATACAATCAAGCTCATTTTTCTCAACAAGTATCTCATGTTATTTGTTTCATGGACTCCTTGACTTTCATGTTAAATATGTTTTATAATATTGGTTATTGAGGCGCTATTTAATCGTTTGCCTTGTTTGTGTTTGCAGGTTTGTGACAAAGGAACTTACTTGGATCAAAGGAGCGAAGGCATCTCCAAACTTGCGTTGGACGTGAGGTAGGCCTTAAACACATTTGTTTTCCATTATTTATAAAACGCATTTAGAGAAAGATAGTGTCTAGTTGGTTTGTTTGTCATTAGGTCTTCATTAGATTCTAGGAAGGTCTATCTTGTCTGCAAGATCGACTCATTCCGCGTGACAGGGACTTATCTCCTTAAACCCTAAATGTTGAAAGAATACACAAACATCCACCCAAGAAAACAAAAGAATAAAAACAAATTTTATTCAGGTGAAGGTGATTTTTTTTTAACCGGGAGAATTGGTAGCCCTAGTACTTTTCACTGATAAGTCTTCGATCAAGTCAATGTGACCGCCACTAAACTCTTGAGCCTAGAGCCACTACCCACAAGCCTATATAAATAGATAAACTAAGTTTGAACTTGAGTGAGGAAGCCCTATATTGTTTGGAAAGAACATTGAATTTTATTCAATTGAAGGTTATTATTCGAAATCGACACAATGATAAAGACATTATATGTGAAAGTTATCCATGAAATTGTTTTAGTCAGTGTCTATATTATGATCATCAATAAAATCAATCAATCCTTTTCGTTAGAGACCTTTAATTTTGAACATCATTCTAATAGGCATTGCGCTGTTCACAAATTACTTTAAAATAGACTTAAAAGGGAACCAAACAGCACCAAAACCAAAATCCAACCATTAAAAATAAAAATTATGCAGCCATTCTTTCAAAGTCTACCCTTACCTCTTATGTCATTAACTTCCATTTATCAAACTTATATATTAACCTGCATGAAATAGTTCATACTTCAATTCCTACATATTCACTTCACACATGAAAAACATATGCTATGGCCAACAAGACCAGGTTTACCATAGCTTCTCTGTCTACAAATGAAATATCACAAAACGAAAATATAACTTATAAGTATGGGTTTTGAATCTAACATACCCCTTTGGCATCAACATTATCCTCTTTGTATTTTTTTTGAATTCCTTCCTACCATGATAGATTTTGTAAGGAAGCAAACATGGATTTTATTTAAAGAGTAAAAAATAATACAACTCGTTGAGGCATCTAGGTATTCATGCCTCTATGTGTACACATGCATATGCCTTCACGTCGTAGGAACATAATTCCCAATAGAGGCATGCTAAGTTCGGAATCAAGGACCTCAACACTGCAACGTGTAAACTTCAATATATATTTCGACAATTGATAAAGAATATAAAAAACATATATAGTATAGTTTTTTCCCATAATAGTAGCAGAAATTACAAACTAGCAGATTAAACCATTTCCACTAAGTGATTCAATTTTGAAAATTCTTATGGAAAGATTCATATTCCCAAAATTGTAAAATAATTAAATCAAAATTGATTTTATTACAAGAATTTCACAATATTGTAGTTTTGTTTCTTAATTCTCCACCAACTATCGAATATAATAACTTAACTTAAATTGGTTGCAAATTATAGGAATCTGACAAAGAGGTGTGAAGTCAATTGTTTGACCTCATTCATGTTTGTCAAATTCAAAAATATTCCGAGAATCCGGAATATAGCTAAAATGTCTAAATACAATAGAAATGCACTTCCATATGATTTGTCGACTGCTTAAAAAACAAGGATTATTTATGAGTTTCAAAATGCTCCACTTATCCGCGTGAAGTGTAGTACTACACTTTTGTGTGACATGCAAGTATCCTCCTCAACCAAACTATATTACAAGCTACAATGATTGTTACCTTATATTTTGTTTTAGTAGATGAAAGAAATCCTTTCATTGGTTTCTGATGATACGATAAAATACCTTATTCATTGACCAAAGATATATTTCAGGTAAGCTAGAAAACCTCTTATCTACCAAATAATGTGATTGATTCTATACTCTAAAGTACCCTTCACATCTATCAAAGTTATCTTGATTGTGAGTTACCGGTCAACCTTGGTAGTTGTAATAAATATAGAAATGTGATCTACTAAAATCCCATTTAATGGTTGTCAGATAAATCAAACTCCATATGAATTGTTTATACAAAGATGCATTTGTTAGTTTAGAGTAAAATGTGGTCAATAAGTTTAGTTCAACCTCTATAGGTGTAGGTTTTTCCTTAAAACCAACCATTCTAATTTTTCCTAAAAAAAATTATACATAATTTGTGTGTAATGTACATTAGAGAAATTTGAAAACTAAAATATTACGCAGCTACAAGTTAAGGTTTAGAAGTATTCTTAAGGATAAGTTTTTGCCCAGGTCTCTTCTTTGGATGAATCTGTAACCACACAGAAGGTTATTGTTTCCAATACCGACTTTTTTTCCCTAAAACTACACTAGTAGAAAATGAGAAATTAGTGACTAGGTGACTAAAAAAGTTAGTCACCACAACTTTTCCATGTGAAATACTACCAAAAATGAGCAATCTTAAGTGACCAAACTAAAAACGACTAACATAAATCACTAATTTAGTCACGCATTAAAATATGTGACTAGATAATAAGTAATAGAACTAAAAATGACTAACATGAATGACTAATTTAGTCTAAGAACAAAATAAAACTACCTAACAAGTTGTACAATAATATGAATCAATTTTTTATGTTAGTCATCTTAATTGTGTCAAGCAATCTAAACTTACAAGCAATAGGGGATGGAAAGGTTGTTAAATATTTGCTTAAAGGTTATCCTTCCTTAAACACTTCTTCATCCACACATGCTACAATATAGGTGAGCCAACTCTGCATTATTTATCTCTAATAATTTGTATTTTTAAAATTATATTGTTTAATAAAAGAAAAATATCTCATGTATTTTAAAAAAATGTATTCATTGAATCTAGTTGGATCTAGTTCCAATTTGAAATTAATTTGAAGAGAAACTTTAATTTTTAAGACAATAATATCAAATAAAAACTACTTTAATTTCATATTAACTGAACTAGATCCATCTTAACCCCAAATCTATCAAGCATTGAGAGGAATCCAATCTCTTGAGGTACAAACTTTTTTCTAGTGTAAAACATGAGGAAATGTTTGCACCTCGAGAGATTGGATCCCTCTCGGCACCTGATAGTAATAAGATTAATATCGATCTAGGTTGGTTATATAATACTATATAATATCTATATTTGTATTTGTGTCTCTTTATTATTCCCTCTCTCTATCTCAATCCCCAAACATACACACACTATCTCTCCTTCTCTTCCCCTTCTCTTTCTATATGTCTCTTCTCTTTCTCTCCCTCTCTATCTATATCACTCTTTCTATGCCCTCGCACTCTCCACTATCCCTCACTTTCTCTCCATGACACCCTTGTCAACCCCTCTCTCTCCATCTTTCTCCCTCTATGCTTTTTTTGTTCCCTCCCTCTCTTGCCCCCTCCAATTCCATCTTTCTCTCCTCATCCCTATCTTCCTTCCTCTCTATCCCTTATCTCCCACCTCCCTCTATATTTTCCCCCCAAATCACTCACTCACTCTCTCTCTCTATCTATCTATCTCTCTCTCTCTCTTCTGTCCAACTCTATCACTATATCACCCCCTCCCTGTCTTTATCCATCTCTATGTCTCCATCTCTCTCTATTCCCCTTCTCTCCCTATCTCTATCCTCTACTCTTCTTCATCTTCCCTCCTATCCTCTCTCCCTCACTCTCTATCCATCTCTCCATTCTCACTCCTCTCCCTCTCCCACTCAACTCCATCTCTCTCTCTCTCTCTCTCTCGCTCCCACTCTCCCACCTAAATCTCTCCCCCCATCACTCCCTCTTTCTCTCTCTCTCCACCATCCAACTTTTTCACTATCTCCTTCCCTCTCTCTGCCCCCTCCCCAGCTCTCTCTTAAATTTGATCACATTGTATTTTGTTTAAAAAATGATCTAAATTAAAAAAACTTAATTGTTTGTAAGATATCAAACCTATATTTTGGATCAATCATATCAAAGAAAATAAAATAATGAAAAACTTTAAAAAATCATGCACTATATTTAATCTATTATAATTTGTCAATTTTCTTGCTCTCATCCCTTAGATCCTTCCTTAGCTAAGATGCATCTATGCCGGTTCTATATATATTTTAAGAACACATAGATCCTGTTGCTTATTATTTACCTATTTATTTCTTGGAATATTTTAGTAGTCCGAGGGATAGGGATTGGTTATCTCATTGGATTTTTTTTTTAATGTTATTCTAATAATTTTTTTACTATGAAATAAGTTTTGGTTTTTTTGAGCATGTGTATTGGATAAGGCATGGAGGGCTACGAGTATTGTAACAAAAGCATGTTTAGTAATTCCGGTAGTGAGGGTGTATCCTGTTCCAATATATTCATTGTAATATTTTGATTTTGTTTTATGTTTTTTTGGCTGTGGTTTATATCATGGGATTACCAGTGGCTGTCGGCCTCTTTACAAGATTTTTCTATTTGTGGGGTGTTCCTGGTTGTCTATTTCATTGATAACATTTTTGGTTTGATGGTTTTGGTTTTTGGACCATTGTAAGTTGATAGCTGGTATTATGAGGCCTGGATATGAAGAGACTCATTCAACATAGTATTGAATATAGCATTATATAGAGCGAACTATATTAGAGGTTAATAGAGAATAATTGGTTAAAGTTAGTGTTTTTCTTTTATTTTTACATGGTATATCCTTTATTATTAATTGAAAAGCCATATTTATAATGTTTAATTCACTCTCATACGCTATAATCATTTTTATCTTCTTGAGGCTTTCTTTCTTTCTTGTTAATTAGCTTCCTTAAGGGCCAAAAATAACAAATTCTTATTAAAAATAAATAATTTAACCCAATTGCAATTTATATATTTGATTTTATATTATACATATTTCTTTTATTTTTTCCATTACAAATATTTATTTTCCTTTTCATTCCATTTCAGCGCTCAGTTCAAATAAAATATTCATAGCCAGAAGAAGGAAGACCATTAACATGATTTATGGATTTCATGGGATTCAAATCCAGATGGAGGTTGCATGGGAAACACCTTAGGAGAGTATCAACGATTAGATGGAGGAATGGAAAGGTAAGGGAAAGGTCATTTGACATGGAGATTTTGGCCATTTTTACATGGGTATGAATTTGGACTCTCAAGAGTTCTTCCTTTTTTATTTTGGTCATTTTTACATGGGTATGAATTTGGACTCTAAAGATTTCTTCTTTTAACTAAAGATGATTTTTGTTCTTAAAATAAAAAATTTGAGGGTTTATATGATCATAGCATAAATTTCATGTAGAGCTGAGGGTTTAATGATCATGATAATTTAGATCTTGATTGCGGCCAACAATTCATCAAAAGACACAGCACAAGTAAGTATTTTGCATGTCCTTATTGTGCACAAGGTTTAATGATTATGATAATGTAGATCTTGATTATGGCAAGCAATTCATCAAAAACAGTGGAAAAGTAAGCATTTTTCATGTCCTTATTGTACATATCAGTTGGCTCCTCCCTAACTTTTCTAGGGTCAACATGCATGAAATTTTATTTTTTCTTTTCACCTTTTTTCAGTGGTTGATTGCGCAGAGAGGTGCTCTACAACCCAGTATGGGGGTAGATCTCACATAAACATGTAAATGTAAACATTTAACATGTAAAGTTTAACATTTAATACTTTTAATCTAATGTCGGCCCTCTTTAGACATCAATATAATTATTATTATGTATAAACACAATATAAATTTAAAATATAAAGAGGTTTTTGAACACTAAAAAAATAGGTATGGTAAAAAAATAAAACCTCCTTTTATATTTAGTCCATAAACCTCTTTATATTTAAAGAAGACTCAAAAGATAGGTTTTATTTAGGAGAAGCCTATGGGCCAAATAACATTTTTAATACCGTGGGATAAATACCATGGGCCAGATACCATATTTATAAAAGAGGTATGGTATTTTAATAAAAATATAAATAAACAAAAGGTATGGTAAATAAGTAAAACATTCTTTTATATTTACTACATAATTCACTTTATATTTCTGAACACTAAAACAGGAGGTTTTATTTAGGTGAAGCCTATGGTCCAAATACCATGGGCCAAATTATTATTAATACCATTCAAAATAAATATCATTAACCGTAATATTAATATTAATAAAAGTAAAGTTGGAACTTGGTATTGAACCATGCTATTGAGAACCAATGGTATTGACCCATGGTATTCAAGTGGAATGTAGCCTATCTAAAGGGAGGAATTAAACCAACATACATCCATATTTATTGTGGATCTACTAAGACCCGAGAGGGATCAAATATCTTGATATGAAAATTAGCATAGAGTGAAAAAATATTTGATCCCTCTTGACGCTTGGTAGATCCAGAGTAAGTGTGGATCTATGTTGGTTGTTCGTGTAATGGAATCTACCATTCCCAAATTGAAAGGGCTTGAGTGATGGAATTAGATTGTCTGGTAGGATGAAAATAGTAGAGCTTCCTCAAAATTTGTTACATGAAATTAAAATTTCTTGTAATCATGAACATAAAATATTTTATGTTTCATCGATAGATTCTGATCTCAATGCCTATAGTTTTAAACCATGTTACTCTATTTTAAGTAGAATATACATAGATCCATTAAACCTTACAAATATCCAAAGCTTAGGTTAATTCCACCTAAAAAGAAGGAACCTCAATGGCTTTGGAAATTTAGACTTAATGCTTACAAACATTGATTAAAAATGGAAGAACCCAAATAGTCTAATAACTTTTACCCACCCATCAATTTCCAAGATATTTGCTATTATTCTGAACCTAAAAAGAGAGAGTAGAAGAAGAGTAGTCTGGAGGAGATGGACCCTAACCTGCTTGATACTTTTCAAAAGTTGGCCATGCCCTTGACTAGAAGAAGAGATCGATCAATGTTGGTGTAGATGTTGTTTCTGACACTATTTTCATAGCTACCATGCATAGGTAGACTCTATAGGCGATTGAGGTTATCTTTTTTTCATTATAAGATTTAATTCAGGAGTATCTTGATCTAGTTACGAAGTAGCTTAAAATTTTTGTTTCTCCTACTGATAACTATTATGCTGCATTGTATTTTTTTTTTAGTGATAGCTCCTTTTATTAAATCCCCAAGCACACTTTGTCACCCATTGAGATATCCACTTATTTGAGGATGAATGAGATGGAGACCAGGCAGTTTGAGAGGACTGTTATTGTTGTATATGAGAGGAGTTTTGTGAGGTGAGAGGAGTTCTGTGACATATATTGAAGGATGCACTACACCATTTTATGACACCAATCATCTCCATGACATAGTAGTGGATCTCTATTTCACCGAGGGAGCAATGATAAAACATTACACTGTAAAGAATTGGTATGTCCGGGATGAAGAATACAAACATGGGATTTATAATTTTATTATGAAAAGAGATTTGTGTGATGGAGACATATCAAGGCCTTCGTGGACTTGAGTAGGGACGTGTTTGACAATCACCTGGAAATACTCAAGCAGGCGATGGTGAAATTAGAGAATTTTATTCTGTTGCCTTGAAAAATAACTATATCAATTGGGGGGAGAAAGACAATCCATATAGGGAAGATTTATAGGAGTAGGATTGTTTCTAAAATTATATCTATAGGCAAGTCAAGGAACTGCTATAGAGGATTAGTGCAAGTGCAACCAAATTTTCATAATGCAAGGAATTTTTCATGGTGTGATTTGATGCTCAACGATGACCATGTAGCTACGAATACTTGTTGTTACATTCAGGTACAATTTGAGTTG
The DNA here is from genome assembly GCA_000404065.3 of Pinus taeda. Lineage (NCBI taxonomy): Eukaryota > Viridiplantae > Streptophyta > Pinopsida > Pinales > Pinaceae > Pinus > Pinus taeda. The sequence continues at coordinate 188,863 of APFE030900479.1, read as the reverse complement.
CATTCTAAAGTCTCTAATTTCATTTATTGATAATCCTTCTTGTGTCCTTGTCTCTCTTAATTTCATTATGATAGGATTGGAATGGGTTAAAAAATCAAGCATATCATTGAGTAAAATAGACACCCACATGTCACTACATGTCATTGTGCATACTCTCTATTTTTTATACAATTAGAAGTGAGAAATATGATGTGTGCACAACTAAAAATCCTAGTAGGCATGATGAATCTAGTGTTAGCGTGGAAATCGAAACCAAGAATCCTAAAATATCAATAAATTTGTGACGCAGAGTAAGAAACAAAATAAAAGATTCTATGCCAATATTGTCTATTTAGTGCAAGATACTACTAATATTTCATAATTTTCAGAGATGGTGGATGTCATAAAGATTCCCTCAAGAAAATTTACTGACTTGAAGATAAGATGGTCAGTGCAACTATTTACTTTAAGTAGGCTAAATTTAGGTAATTAAAACAAGTTCGAAAATCACTAGGAATACCACCCTTGTTTATTTTAAATAGGTTAAATTTAGGCAATTAAAACAAGTTTGAAAGTCACTAGAAAAACCACCCCCACATCTTTTTATTTCCAATTGTACAAGATAATATTGAATAAAATTATGAGCACTTCCATTTAAATTGACCATACATAAACTAACAAACAAGTTTGATGCTTTTAAAAGCTATATCCATAATTAACTATAAGATATGACAAGGAAGGCTCATAATTCTAAAGGCCATATCCATCACCAACTATAAGATAAGAGTTAGTGAGATGATAAAAGGTTTGTCTTGATATAACATGGACATGTCATATTACTTATAACTCATGGACATTGTATCTTATTTTGCATATTTTAATTGTATAACTTCACCTTGGTAATTTTTTACATTTAAATTGTCAAATATGTAGAAGTTACATTACACTAGCTTAAATTAGCACATAGATAAAATATCAGAAATATGGCAGGGGAATGAGTAAGCATTTTCACACTGGGTTAAAATTTCCCCTTGGTGGGTGAAAAATCAATTCAATGCTATTTTTGGTGGAATATTAAGTTATTAACCGAGGATTAAAAAATGTTATTCGCTTAAATGACTGAAAATTTATATTTATAATGTTATATAGAAGTTACATTTCACGTAGCTATATCTACCCCGACGTAACTATAATATTCCAACTCCATTTTTTATATAGAAGTTACATTTCATGTAGCTATAGAAGTTAAATTTACGTGTTTTAGATAGGAGTTACATTTTATATAGCTATATCTATCGTGACATAACTATAATATTCCAACTCCATTTTTTTCACAATTTTCAATATTTTAAAGACTTGTCTATTTTTGTGTGATCATGTGATTAAATAGTTTCTATTGTTTAAGACATCTCCTATTTGCAACATTTTGAATTCTTAAGTGGGATCTTGGGTTGGTTTTTGTTACTACCATATATCATGTTTTAAGTAGATGGTGTTTTATAATTCACCCAAGAGACTTTAGGAGCAACCTTGAATTGCATGCTCGTTTCAATTATACATCTAATATTTGCAACCTTTTCCATGCGAAGAACCAAATAGCCCATGTTTAACATGAAGAAAGTACCTCAAAAATTGGGGAAAATCGGTTATTCTATTTCTAGAGGGGGATAGATCCAGAGAAGGCAACCACAACTATCATAAATGGATTGTGTCATGTTCTATTTAATGAAATCCCACTAGAATTGTCTAACTAAGTAAACCAATTGATGAATTTGAAGCTTGAAGGTAGTGTGGAATAGGTGTTGCAAGGTATCTATATAACATTGTCTATCTACATGATTCTAATTCCATGAGATGGTGTCTCAATAACACTATTGTCCTCTGATGGGTGCTAGATGTAGATAGCTTTCTCATGTCCTACAGGTAAATCGTATTAGTATATTTATATGAAATCTCGGAATGTGTTAAAAGTTTGTCTCAAATAAGGAAATATGTATGTACTCTTGAATTTATCTATGTTGTAATAAGATCAAGAATAAAGTTTTCATTGCAAATAATTGGGATCTACCATGAATGTTTACATTACTACATGAAATTCTTGATTTCTTAGGTCCCAACTAGTTAGGGTTGAATTTATTTTTGTTGTAATGAGATTAAGAATAGAGTTGTCATTTTAATCACTGAAATATACCATGTAAGATTTATTCACTACATGAATTTGTTTATTTGTTAGAGCCAATCTTTTTAGGATTATGAAGAGTCCTCTTTCATGAAAATATTTATGAATGCTCTATTCTTGCTCAAAAACATTCATATTTCAAAAAGGTGGAAAACAAATGAGATGCAATTGAATGGTTTCTATTTTAAAATGTGTGGAGGGAGTATAAAATAATTTTTAGTTGCATTCAAATATTTTGGAGCACCCACTAAAGTGCTTCATTTTCCTCCTAGTTAATTCCATTTCTACTATCCCAATGCTTCTAGAAGTCCTTCTCCAAAGTGATCTCTTAACTATCTTGGAGGGAAATTGATTACTTGATTGGAACCCACAGATTACAGGTTGATTAGGGGCAAGGGATGAGAAAGCTTCATATTCTTCAATATATTTCTCAAGCTAAAAGAATATTGAATGATTTCCTTTCTATTTAATTGATACAACAATCACTTGAGCATTTGTTAGGATTTTGAGACCTTTTTTAATGATTTTTTTTCTTCTGAAAGTTATGTCATCAATTAAATAAATTAAAGAAAAGGTGAAAAATGATGTAGTGGAAAGATTTTCTATTTGAGTGCCTAAAAGTTCCTTGCTAATGTGAAGGGATTGGTATTTTCTTGACTCAATATTAGTCGCATTTGACTTCCTAGCATTTATATTGCTACCCTTGAATTTGGTGATCTACTTTGTGTGTAATAGGAAGTATTAACTACTAAGAACTTTCAAAGGTTATATTGATGGATGACCAACTTTAAATGTCCCTATTTGACACTTTAGTATTACATGATCGTGCAAAGAAAGTATTAGTCAAAATTAAAGGGAAGATGATTAACATGCAGTGTTTCTTGGCTTGTCATATAATTACTACATTTTGGCCCGCAATAATATATTTGAGGCTAATTTTTGGTTGTTATATGTGGATCTTCCCTTTTTCTTAGAAAAACATCGAGGATAAAATTTCATTGCATTGGCATTGGACATCATCAAAGAGGAATTCACTAAAAGCAGTAGAGGATGTGGGAGAAATTGGTACAATGAGCAGATAATAGCTAAAAAACACTCAGGCACGATAATTTCTTGTGTCTTTAGATTCACTTGAAATTAAATAGCCATAAAAAGTACCTTTTTTGCCGAATATTTTCATGTATACATAAATACTAAAAACATAAGTTCAGACTAATTATTCAAACCAAAAATAATCTGATAGTCGTAATTTATAATTAAATAGTATAATATGATTAATATTATAGGACACAACTATACAGTCTAACTGCGAGGGGCATTGTGACAATATATGTACGCTTCTCATTATATTAGAAAATCATCTCTCAAAGTGTGATATCAATCCAACGAAATGTACTCCTAAAGGCCATTGTGGGATTGAAATTTTTTCTTTGAGTAGACAAGTGGTGATATATTTTCTTAGGCCTTAGTGTTCTTCTTCCCTAAGGTTTTGACACTATTCATAGCTAACACCTTCATTCAACCAAGTGAGGTGCTCATCTTGGAAAGTTGAATCATTTTGTCTCCATAATCCAATATTATGCTAGATCAATCTCATGAACCTAAAAACATAGGTCATAATAGTGAGGAACTTTTAATGTGGGCAAAAGAATATCCAAATTTAAGGAACATGACTCTTTTAGGACAAGCAATAAGGATATTTTTTACACTGATCTTCTTTTTTCCCATTTTTTTCACAAGTTATCAATTGCCTAATATTTTAACATGGAACTTAGTTAGTATGATTGTGCCTAAAGTTTTGTTGAAGGTTGAATACTAAGTTCCTAAGGTGTTATTTTCTATGGTGATGTTTTATTTGCTTTGTTTATACATATCATCTAGCCGCATAGTGGCCACTATTGAATGCTGAGGTATATGTTGTATAAATCTTTTATAATCTACTTTATTTTATGTTCATGTATTCATTGTCTTTCATGTCTTATACTCTGCATTGTATCTTCTTTCATTTTCAGGAGAGGAACTTAGTATTGATGGTAAGAAGCATCAATTGAAGAAAGAGGAGAACAATAACACTGGAGTGACAAATGAAAAATGAGAGAGAGAAGAGAATATGTCTCAGTGATACACTTAGAGCCAATATTTTTCATAAGACACACTCATAGAGATTGATGGTCAAGCCTTCAGAGTTCGTGAATTCACTTGTAATGCTTTGGCAACATAATGATAATGTTTTGAAATGTGAAACAATGTTTCATCTGTAAATTGTAGTCCAACCGATATATGTGTAAATTGTAGTCCAATCGATATTAAGTTAGAAACTCGTATTGTAATACTTAATATTTTATATAATAAAATTATATGGTTGAAATTATTTTTATTTGCACTTGATATTATTTAGCCTTGTAATTAACATATGTAACTTTATATTATCATATTAGATAAACATGCACATTGTATGACATTTTTTTTAAATTTAGTAACAAAATCATACTAATTAATTTATGTTGATTAATAGTGAACACCTAAAATCAATCTAAAACTTCTAAATTAGTAGTTTATATTAATTAATGATGAACACGAATAAAATTAATATATAACTAAATTAGTCGTTCATAATGAGTATGAATAAAATTAAATGAAATGAATAGAAACTACTAAATCAGTCGTTTATATAATGAATATGAAAATACAAAAAAAAGATAAATGACTAGTGCAAATGATAATTTTTTAATTAAAATGATGACTAAATTTTACATATATACGACTATTAGTAGCTAATTTATAATATCTTACAACATGACTAAAATTTAGTCATATTTCTTTGGTCATTAATTGGTTTAAAATGATGACTAAAATTTGCATATATATTATTATGTAGCTAATTTACAGTACCTTATAACATGACCAACATTTTGGCCATATTTCTTTGGTCATTAATTTGTTTTCTCAAGGATTCATATAGTAATATAGTTTGTTGTATATTTGGTCATTAATTGTTGTAATTAATGCCTAAACCAATGAAAAATTAATGACCAGATTAACAACTAAATATACTACTAGATGGTAAAATTGAGGAAACCAATTAATAACTAAAATGAAAATGACTAAAAGTTGGTCACATTATAAGATACTGTAAATCAACTACTATTGGTCACCAACTGAAAACTGGTCATTTATATGCAAATTTTAGTTGTTTTTTTAGTAATTAATTAGTCATTTTGTACTAGTGCTACCTCATCCAAACCTATGTACCAAAGTACTGCTCCATTTTTTCCCTTAAGTGGCCTTAGCAAGTTTACAATGTAACCAAATAATTGCCTGCAACGCAAAATAATGATTTTGCCTCCCTAAACTATCTTAGACAAACCTTGGTGCCATTGAATTTCTCCTCAGATTAATCACTCCACAAAAACCCTACCTTGCTTGCCAAATCAAATGAAAGGTGCCTCAGAATATTAAGCCAAACAAATGAGAGAGAGTTATGTAAGAAAAAAAAAATCATATTTTGAACTAATCCATTTGTAATCAAATTCTATAAAGATAATCAGATTAGACACTGACTACCGAAGAAGAAAAAAAAATGTACTCCTTAAAAGAGAACATTCATATCTATTTAAAAGATAGAACGAACTTTTGTTCAAATATTGGCCATCAATATATTAGAATGTGTGAAGGATAGATATCCCTATCTCACTCTCTTATTTTCCAACAAGATTATCCTTTCTGTAAATGAAGATGCTATAGGAGATGTTATAACTTTGAATATGAAAATTCAATAGTTAAAGGAAGAATTTAGTCATCTGGGTCTTCAAATAAAAGGAGTGTTGCCCACTCAAGAAGATGACTATGTAAGCATGGCCCTGTTCAGCTCTCTAGGACCATATGCATGGGATATGAAAGCTCTATTAAGCCCATTACTGGCTCATAACAAGGCTCTTCACAAAATAGATTTGGAATATGCACTTTCGGGAGCCCTAAAAAGGGAGGAATATTTAGAAACAATAATGAAGGCAATGGCTGTTGAAAATGAACAATTAAAACTTTTGGTTAAAAAATGCGAGGAAGATGTACCATGTGGAATGATGATACTCTATTTTCGAGAAGACAGAATTAAGAGACTGGATGCAGTTTCTTTTGAAAAGATGCCTATAGAAGCACACCTTTTACAAGAAAAGAATGTGTTAATGGAGGGGCTAAAAGTTCTAAGGAACCATCTCCATCACAATCCTGAGGTGACAAGGTTTGCAATGGAAAATATAAGGTTGATGGAAAAACTAACAAGGTACCAAGAATATTATGGGGATGGAGATCTAGAGAAAATGTCAGAACATATAGTTTTATTACAAGATCAATTACTTGAAGATTTGGACTGGAAGCTTATACAAGAGTATGACCTGAGCCTTGTGAAATAGAGGGAATCATTAGAAGTAAAACAATTTTGCATCACTGAGGAGAATGAATTGCTTTGTATACAAGTTGATATGTACCAAAGTGAAGCGGAAGCGCTTCATAATAGATTGTGCTTATGCCTAGAAGCCAATGAAAATTTGGAAAAGCGTGTTGATGATTTGATTATCCATTTTGTTAAGATGAGGCTTTTGGATGTTGATGGAGCAGTATAGTTGAACTTTGCAATGTATAATTCAGAGTTGAAAGAGGAGACACCATTTAGGGATGGTTTATCAGTAGAAATGAGGCTTAAAGATTTAATTGAAGCAATTAGTGCAGCTAGTCAACATGAACCGCAACTAGTTAGGGAACCACCCTTTTTTGGCTAGGGAAGTTGATGATTTACACAAAAAAGTAATGGACTCAATTGAATATAATGAAAGAATGATTATCATGTATGAGAAATCCATGTAATAAATGGATGAAATAATGAAAGATAAGGAATATGCACATGAAATGAATGAAAAGTCCTAAGAGTTGGTTAATTTTTTAAGGAATCAAGTTGAGGAACTTGAGAAATAGATTAAGGAAAGGAATCATAAATTTTTAAGCAAGGTAGACATGTATGGAAAGGATGATTGCCCAAATATATTGCTAGATGGAACAAGAAGTATAAATGCTAAAGTAGAAGATATACTTCTTCATCTTATAAAATAGATTGAAGAATGTCTAGTGAAGTTGAACAATACATCAGAACAGAATGAAAGATTGCTTGAGCTATATGAAAAAGCAATGTGAGAAAGAGATGATGCAAGAAGAAGGTGGTGGAATTCTGGAGGTAAGAGAATTTATGGAGATCATGTGCTAGACATGAAAGATGGAACAAGGATGAATGGAGTACATTGTGAAACCTTAATTCAAAGGCATGAAGAAGAAATTCAAGATGGCTTTGAAACTACATTATTGCAGGAACATGCTAGTGTCATCAGGGATGGAAAAGTAGAACCGTAGGTGATCCATTTGAGAATGGAGGTTGTTGAGTGTCAAATGGCATCATAGTAGATAAATGAAGAGAATGAAATATTAATTGACATGTATGAGAAGGAAATGCACGAAAAGGATGGCATTAGGAAACTATGGCAAGACACTGTAAAAAACAAGGCTTCCACTGAATTAAATGCAACTATAAGGGGCATTATAGAATCTCAAGAATTTGGAAATGAGACTGGACAACTAGAAATGGGGATTGTGCCTAAAACGTCTTCCAATGAACTGAGGATGGAGTTAGAATATGGTAGAATATATCCAAAATTTGGCCTGAATGGTGATGGACATCAAGAGGCGACAAGGGGAACACTGGGAGCATCAAATAATGGGAATATGTCACACAAATAATTTGTATTTTCCTCCTCTCATGTTAAATTAGAGCATCCAAAGCATTTCTTAGAACTATGGCAACAGGAAATGAAATATGAGATTCAAAATCTTCAAATAGATCTCAGGAGGATATCTCAAGAGAATGGAAAATTAGTTAAGATGCAAGAGAAATCTATATTTGAGAGAAATGTATTAGTAAATTTGCGAAAAAAGACATCATATCATAGATGCTTTGAAGCACACTGAGAATATAGATATTTTGAAAGGAGATAGATGTTTTAACATTGCTAGAAGTCTTCGTATTTTATTGCGGTTACCCCTTTGTTCTTTTGTCACAAAATAAACTGAAGGTGTCAAGGAAATGAAGCAACAAGGAGAAGAAAAGGACACTCAAATTTCTGAAATTTAGCATGGTATATTTTTTATCCATAAGGTAGGTGCAGTGGGTGTTCAGGAGCAGTTTGACTTCGGGAAAAACATGGATGACAATTTAGACACTAATAGAATCTTTAGCTTGTTGACAAAAGAGGTGGATGAACTCCAATTGAAAATTATGGAAATGGTAGTGAATATAATAAACTACTAGTAATGTATGAGGAAATTGCAAATGATAATGATAATATGAGGAAAATATTACATAAAACTAGTCAAGAATTAGAATATTCCACACAAGAGAGGACACTTTTGTCCATGGAGATAGAGGATCTCAACTCCAAGCTAAAGTACCTGATAGATAATAATGAGGATATGTTAAAGGGGAATGAGAAAGTTTTTCAACAAGTGGATGTATTAAAAATAAGCAAGGACTCATCAAACAATTTTGATTCATGTTTTGCAATAAACCAATATGATGAACTCCAATCATTGACAGTTGAAAATGAGTCAAGAACATACTTAGGGAAGTCAAGGGAAGAAATCATAGTGGCAGTTTTTGCACCAAATATAGGGAATTTTGATGCATCTTTTCCTAACTTTAATGCATCAATCGGAGAGAAGCTTAAATCCTTGTAAAAATGTGAACAACAGGTGAAAAAACTATTTGAAGAGATGGATGTCAAGCTTGGAAAATGTTGATTATCAGTGGATAACCTTCACATTCTTAGAAAGAAGTTTGAAATTAGTTTGTATTTAATTCAGGGATATGATATCGAGCTTCTCCTTAGCATTTCATTAAATGAGAAAAATATTTAGGCTATGTAGCTAGAGATTGAACATCTATAAATGAGACTTCAATAATATGAACATGGTAAAGAATATTTAGGTCATCTCTCAAGTGATGAAAGATACAAATGGGCTGAAAATGGTTCTAAACTACCTAGGGATAAACATCTAACAATTAATCAAGAGAAAATACTTCAACAGGAAATAACTTTGGCAAGTTCCAAGTTGACTTTTACCTAAGAGAGGATAATAGATATTACTCGAGTAGTTGACAACTTGGGCTTGATAGAGATATCTCACAATGAGATGGAAAATTTAGAAAGGAATTAGTCTTTGAAACAAGAAATTTCTCATAAAAATGAGAGAATGACACAATATAAAAGTGTGCCAATCAAATCCATGCAAATAAAGTCTGGGTCTCCAACAAGTTCAGTGCTCTTGAGACACTATTGTCTAATTGTTTTGCATCTAAAGAGTACTGGAAATCTCAAGAATCAAGGAAAAATTCAAAAGTAGAAATATTTGGTTCTCTTGTGAGGGAAAAGATTGAGGAAATGTCTCTTATACATGTTGATAAGAAGGCACTAGAAATTGTGTTAAAGCAAACTATGGAGATTGAGGCAATTACACAAGCTAAGTTATGCGATTTAATAGAGAAGGTTCAACTTGTTAAGAAACAAAGAATTGATGCTGAGAAGATAGTGGTAGTTATTCACTTAGAAACATAGGTTGTCTCATCACTAGATTTAGGATCATCTTCAGAATAAGTTTCTACACATTTTGGTAAGGTTGCATCCTTTTTGAAAGTAGAAGAAGAGAGAAATTAGCTCTTTATTGCCTTGAAAAAAATCCTCAGATCAAGTAAAGGAATATTATAAAAATATTTAGTAGTGTATATCCCAAACTTAACTCGAAATCAGCTTTATGGAGACTTATATGGAGAACTAAAGAGACTCCATTGTGCCCTAAATGAATCTATGGTTAGTGAGAAATGATATGTTTCCTTTGATCCTCATTCGAAAGGTGATTTAGGAAGAAAACTCTAGAAAGAAATCTCACACACATTGGAAGGATTGTGAAAAATGTCAATAGTTAGTTACACGTAGCTATGGTAACAAAACTAAAGGTGCTTTGTAGTTCAGGATTATAACAAATTTTGAAAGGTGTTAATATATAAGATTTATGGAGTCAGTCACCTAGTTTCAAGGTACTTGAATTTTATTCAGATGTATTGTAATGGAAAATACTAAATACCATGTAGTAAGCCATTGATTTTCTCAATGTCTTTACATCTAGTTCATTGGCTGAGGCTAAAGTGATATTCAATGAAAATAATGTAAAGTAGTAAGTCAATGATTTACTTACTGCATTTTTCTTTGTGAGTTACTCCCTTATCGAGTTATCCTTTTATAAAAGGTAGAGAATGTAATTTTCTAAAATAAAAAATGGAAAAATATATTCAGAGATTTGTGTATGCATATTGTTGATGTCATATATGTTATCTTCTTAATGATTTCCACTTTGGGGCATCAGTGTTTTATTTTACATAACACCCAATGGAGGCTTTTCTAGGTGAGGCTATGAATTATAGATCCTCTTGTTCACTTCATAATTCTATCATTTGTGTATGACCTTAAAAGAATAGAGAGGAGAGGTGGTTGACGAAGCGGTTCTCTAATTCTTCCTACTTGCTTTTGTACTTGTGACAACGGATTAACTGGGAAGAGCAATGAATATTGATAAAGGGATTTTGTAATTCTTCCTACTTGCTTATGAACTTGTGATAAGTGATTAATTGGGAATACCCATGAACACCAATTACAATGAATCCCCCTCCTTATGCTCAAGTTAATAGTGAAATAGAGATGTTTCCATGAGTTATGGACATGCATTTCACACAGAAATAGAGCATAAGCCACCATGTGTACACTTGAAACTAGAAGGGATACATGGTATCCTGATAATGTAAACTCGTACAATATCCCTCCACTTTTACTTAGTGCTTTCTAGCGAGTGGGGGTAATCCCTATGCAGTTCATGAATGAAGAGTGAACTCTAAATACCACAAGACACTCCCAAACTATAATAAAATATTTCCATAATTCACTCATATTTTTTCTCTCCTAGGTCATGATCTCATTCATAAGACCTCTGTGGTAGGAATGAGAGTTCAGGGTGGACTATAATGCAGTCATTAGCATATCATGCCTATCCTATTTCTTTTTTCTTTTGTCTCAAAATATCAAACATGGAATCTATAGTTAAAAACACTAAACAATAAACCAAATTGCAAATTCACATCTAAATATTTATGTGAGCCTTGGGAGCTGTGTAAGTCTGCTATCAAATCACAAAAATCTACTCCTAAAGGGACAAATATGCATGAATAAAAGTAATAAAAAAATGTAAATAACAAAATTATTAGTGCCCTAAATGCCTTGAAGCAGGGAAAATTTTAAGAAACACCCTAAATTTATATGTATAATAAATGGGCCAATCCCCATGATACATAGGAAAAATGGGAGGTGGTTTTATCAATAATATAATATGTATATATAATTTTTTTGGTGAATCTCTCACCAGATTATATTATCTTGTAAAGTCATGGCGAAGCTTTCATTAAATTATAAAATCTTGTAAGATCTTGGCAAATCGTTCACTGAATAATAAAACATTGTGAAGTCTTGGCGAATGTTTTGTTAAAGTATGAAACCATATATGATAACAGGAAAACATATTCATTAAATGGTAATATACTAACATACATGTTTAGAGAAAAGAAACATAATTTTCTCTTCCTACAAACCATAATGCAAGTTTTAGTGGTTGTGTTTGTCAAGGTTCTTATTGTACACTCTTTCATATCCTTCTATTAGTTTTGATAATATTCCACAGCAAAGTTCTTGTAGGTGTTGATCTTGACCACCAGTTATGTCAAGGTAGGAGAGATTAATCTTTTCTCTACCACTTTTTTCAAGCTATCAAATTTCTTTCTTGTTCCATAGACTCAAGTGTGTGATCAAGGAAAACACATCAAGTTTGTTTACCCCAACACACCAACAAGTAGGAAGCCCAAACTATATAATATAAGAAAGTAGTAGGTATCCAAAAGTCCTGAAGGGGATCTAATGGAAAGAGGTGACCATTGTCAGAAGCCTTCCAATAAATATATAAATATATAAATGTAGATTTATTATATTATTTTAATTGGAAATATTTAATTAAATAATAAAATTTAATTATGTCTCTCCCAATCTAAATTGCTTATTAGCATAATTCACTACCTTCATGCGTCTTGCATTTTTTAACAAATTTGTAACATTTGGATTAATTTTCTTTTTGGTGCACAATCTCTACCTTTTAGGGAAATATGGTGCAATGGCCCAACCCATACAGATCATTATGACAAACTAAGAATAATAGAGAAGATGAAAGGTTGTACAAACCAGCATATTTTTCAAACAAGTAATCCAAGTACCTTAACTTTTTCATGAAGATACCATATTGAGAACGTTCAAAAAATTGTGGGAAATCTAGGTAGCAACTATCTCTCGTCTGTGAGGGTGATGTGGAAAGAGTGATAAGATTTCATTGTTTTGATTTTTTTTTTTGTTAAATTAGATAAAAGAAATAGTAATGGAGATATTGGTGTTTACTAAATTTTGTGAAGTGACTAAATGTAGCTTTAACCATTCACCTTAATATGTTTTTTACAATATAATTTCCTAAGTCTATTTAATTTCTTCATTATCATAAAAACCAACCTATGTCCATCTTAACTCCACATCTACCACTCTTAGAGGGATGAAATCTATTTATCCCTCTCAGCACTTGGTAGACCTGGAATTAAGATGGATCTAAGCGGATAGAATTTCCCCTTTAAATAGTCTTTTCTCACATGAATACCATGGTATTACCATGGGTCAATGCCATGTGTTATCATAAACCTGGAGCTTGAAAACTGCTATTAGTAATTTATAAAAATTAATAGAATTAATAATTTATTTTTATTTTATTTGTTTATTTTAACCAAGTTAAAATGTTTAAGTGACATTAAATTACAAGATCCTTTTGTACTCTTGATCTACCAAGCCCTAAGAAGCATCAAATATTTTTCACTCTATGTTGGTTTAATTCGCCCCTTTAAATAGGCTACATTCCACATGAATACCATGGATCAATACCATGTTCCATCTTTATTTTTATTAATACTAATATTAGAATTAATAATATAGGCTTCACCTACATATAACACGTTTTTTGAGTGTTCGTAAATATAAGGTGACTTATGGAGAAAATTTAAAAAAAAATTGTTTGATTTATTTATCACAACGCTCATTTATTTATATTTTTATTAATTTACCATACCTATTTTATAAATATGGTATTTGGCCCATAGGATTCACTTAAATAAAACCTCTTTTTTTAGCCTTCTTAAATAGAAAGAGAGTTATGGACTTTATAAGAAGAGGTTTTATTTATTTACCATACATCTAGTTTATTTATTTATTTATTTATCTACCATACGTTTGGAGTAAGTATAAAAAGAGGTTTTATTTATTTAGCATACCTCCACTTTATTTATATTTTTATTTAGTGGGACCCAATACAACCTCCCAAACCACCTCCCAAACCAGAAAATTGGCGATTGCAAATGAATTTAACATTGCATAGTAGAAAATAAAGCTATTGTAATCGAATATAGCCTACCAAACCACACAAATCGGGTCAAATGAGTCTTCGTATAGTTTATCTGCCCCTTTTTTGGGGCTAAAATGAAAAAATAATTATTTTTTAAATAAAATTTGGGCTAAATATATGAAATGGGTGTTTTATAAAAATTTCACCCTTGGGCTAAAATTTTCACCTAAAATTTACCATGACTTGGAGCTCGTGGGATATAGAAAGCAAAAAAATAACTATAGGGGACTACTTCCTACTCTCAATCAATTCAAGAAATCAAAGTAACACAAAAGACACCATAAACCAACAACATATAATCTCTGAATAGATATTACCCCTTTAATTCCAAAGTAGTAGGTACAAGGTTTGTGGAGGGGATACCAATTTCACCTATAAGAGCTCCTGAAGGTGTTCCACCACTTTTGAAGAGAAGGGATCATATCATGTGAACAAATTTGTTATCGCGAAAACTAGTGTCCATTCGAAGCTTCTACTCCCACTGAGACGGGTAGCTATCTTAGAAACAAAAAAGCTAAAGTTACTTGCGTTTTCCTTTATGAGAAGTAGATGAGAGAGAAGTAAAGAGTACCAACCATAGTCTTCCACTTGGCTCCTTGCTTGTTTCCTCTCCCATTTGACAGATCTTTGCTACTCCTTCCTCGCTTGTCTTGCTTCAAAGAACACCTGTAGAGTCAAAGAAACATAATACCATCAAAGCATAGAGATCTACAATCATAAACAATATAGGATCAGATATATATTGACCATACAAATGCATATATCAACACAGACATACAAGAATATGGAGGAAAACTCAAATAGCTTTATTGATAGAAGTGGTAGAAGAGAGGATTACAACCCATTGATCTAACTCAGTGCCATCCTCCCAGCATGAAAGCCCTTCTTCACCTCATGAAAAGCTAGATCACCCAACACTATGATGTTCCACAAAGAAACCAATAGCACCTCCTTACAAGATGAAAAATTCCAGCCCCTGGATCTCTAGCATCAGGGATCCATATATAGATGTTTGCAGGTGGGTGAGTCATCTTCTTGGTTTTTGATTAGTGTCATTTCTTTGATAGTTCTCAATTCCACTTGGAGATTTCATGATCGCTTACTCATCCCTGGGCGAATTCAGAGAGGCAAGTGTCACAGGAAAAGTTTCTGGAAGATTCCATGATCATCCATCTTGCAAACTGTCTTTGCCATTTGTCTACTCTCGCCCATCACACCGCATATAGGGAATTTTCAGTATGCATCGTGCCCCCCATGGGAATTAGGTGGGATGCATCACACTTCGACCATGGAGCAGGTGAGATGGTCCAGCTTTGACCAATTCTGAGCAGTTTTTCATGGAGAACGTTTGGGAGATGATGTAATCAGCTGACCTTGTTCCTTTAGGGTATGAAACAACACTTTTAGGGACTTAGAAGCCCTTGGTTTATGGACATATAAGATTTGGGTTCTAGTGCCAAAATATGTCTATAACAGTTGCCCCCTAAAGCATGAGGTCGTTAATCTTTTGATGTTGGGTGAAATGCTTTATCATTGGGATCCGAGGTTTTTCGAACTGGAAGGTGACCTGTAATAAGATACAATACAATACATTATCTTCATAATATTTTCATGATCTAGCTGAGACAGGCATTCCCATGCTCTTCTTTATAAATTAATTTTCATTTACATTGGATAGACAACTGTCTGTATGGTAGACTAATGGTTCTGGTAGAGCCATCATCCTTCAGCTTGGATGATTATCTGTGCAGCTAGGATATACATTTGATGTTTTTATTTTCCTAAATATATCGCAGCCCAGGTGGATGAAACTATATATGAGGTCTTCAAACTCATTCAATCTTCACACGAAGTACAAGTTGATCCATGTGAAAAGATGTTCTGAAGTCGAACATGGAAAGACATCGCCTGATTACTAGCCAATGATGTAAGCCATTAACAGGTGTGAGAGGAATCACCAATAATGATGATGACCCTCAAGGTATAGTAGTACAATACACGTGGTGTGAAAATGGGACTTGGAGTCGAACACCACGCAAAATATTTCGATTGAAGGCCATTGATGCAAACCTGTCACCAAAACTGAGAAACTTGCCATTGAGGCTTGCAAGCTTCAAAGTACTGAAAGGGGTGTTCCTAAGTCAATTTCATGGATAATGAGCTGATGTCGACCAGAAGTGACCCGTTGTAGGAGGGCCTTAATGAATCCCACATGTACAATAGGGAACGGAGAAAATGATTTTGTGGAGGTGAAAATGATGATACAAGGTTTAGGGTGGTGTTCATGAAACAATGAAGGGTGAAGGTATTGCATCGGATGAGGCACAAGCTGGGTTGGTGAATTCTCTGAGCGACTTCTCTGAACATATCAGGGACACTGAAATGGATTGGTAGAATTAACCCCAAAAATGTATGGTACGGTGGACCAATGGTGATATGACCGGGGAATGGAATAACCCAACCCGACTCAATCATGGTGATGGAGTGAAAGTGTCATGTTCAAGAGCAACTTGCTACCAATAAAGTTTCTTCAAGTTTTCTTCCCAATTTTTCCGCAATCATTGTTGATCAGTGCCTCTTTATTTTTGTCAAGCTTGAGGAGGATAACATATGCTTGTTCTATAATTTTCCCTTCAGGAAAACTTGTCACTATGTTTTAACGAGCCTAGCGATAGTGAAACTCGTTCTTGTATGCATGGACAAGTTCATCGCTATTGTTTTAACAAGTTTAACGACAAAGAAAACTCAGTCCTTTTCAATTTTAGAGAGTCTGAAAAGAGACGGAAAGGAAACTCCAGTAATGCTTTTTCATAATATAATCCCTTAAGTCTGAAGAAGTATAAAATAATACGAAAGGGATGACTTTTTGATAGTTTTAATGAGCCAAACAAGACAAGCACTCGATCTTTTTGTGCAATAATCCCTCAGGTCCAAAAAGGATTAAAATCTAGAGGAGGGATGGCACTTCCGATCACTTTAACGAGTTGGAGAGGCCAATTGCTCGAAAATCTTTTCATATTTTATGAGTTGGATGAAAAGAGCTTAAAGAAGACTCGTTTTTTGAGGAACGAGTGATGATTTTGGATAGCAACTAGTTCTAGGTAAGGTTTGGAACTTTTCAATCACGGCAGTGTAAAGAAGATGGTTAATAGAATCACTCGTCATAGTTGTTCCTCAAAAGGGGTAAACAATCAAATGGAGATGTATGATTGGCTAAGAAAGAGTGGAGGTGATGGTGAGAACACGACCAAGGCTCAAAAGCTGATAATGATGCGATCACAATGGTTATTTACCGAAGGTGGGTTCATTTTTTAATGAGCTTAAACTTTGGTGGAACATATGCTCATTGCTAGGTTTATTTTTTAATGAGCTTGAACTTCACGTAAACCTACTCATGCTTGTCATATAATAAGGATGTCTCATCAGTAGGTTCATTTTTTAGGGAGCTTGCTCCATTCACAACTTTGCTTCAAAGCCTTTCGTTATCCAAGCTAGGAATGACCAATCCTACAAGCTTAAAGGGGTAAGAACCTAGAAACTAAGAAAATAAATGGTCACTTTTCACTTGCATGCAAAAAGGTTTGCATGCCCCCAGGTATAAAAAAGTAGAGTTTCCAAGTTACCATTCAATTTGCAGACAAAACTCTTCCTTGGCTCTATCGGGAATAGTCCTACCTTCTGACAAAGGAATCCTTTTCTAGTCTAATCCATTTTCCTAAATGGACATGATATAGGACTAGTCATATTCCTACGTGGGAACCCACCTTATATCTGGGGTTTTCCTACCGATGCAGACCACAATGCATGCCTCCTGGGTTTTAGTCACAATCACCGAATCACTCACGCTCATCAGGTGGACGGACTGAAGATTGATGAGACATTATTTAAGCAGAAAGACTAGTTAGGGATGGCACTTGACTATTAGCTATATGTGAACCAGGGAATGAAAGCTAGTCTACAAGCTGGACCACTCTGCCTTCATGTGGAAAACACAATGCTCAAAAGAGTGAAGAAACAATAGCTCCCATGCTATAAATGTAGTCACACCCAAGGAGTATATTGTAATCTAAAGGTACTTGGACTACCATTACATTCAAATAAATGGTTTTCCTTCTCAAAGTTATAGGCAAATTTGGAAGGATCCCTAACGGTCGATTGTTTCCTTTGTCGAAGCCTGTCAGATTTCACATCTTAGGCAGAAGTGATGGCGAATCAAGCGCTTTCCAGGCAGTTGAGGAAAGGATACTCATAGAAACCCCTTAATCTATGATAGTGCCAACCATGACCACTCTGTAAGCTTGTACTATGATTCGAAATGGTACATTAGACAGTAGACGGGGTCTGCCTAGTAGATTCCAGTCGAAGGAAACGACTAGGTTGCTTGGAGGTGGGACCGAATAAATGGCCAGATAAATCTCTGACAAACTTCTTTCCTACGGTAAAGGAATGGGTAGATTGCCCCCATGTTCATCGGAGTCTGTGTTTATCAAGAGAATTTGACTGGTGTCGTTCTCATTCTCCTTGGTGACTGTATCATCTGAAGGTAGAATTTCTGAAGACAAGACTGGGTTGATTTTTGTCTCGACCTGTTGACTTTGGTCCAGTGTGGACTTAGAAGGTTTATCTTCAATGATAGATGCTTCGACTGACCACAAAGGTGGGTCAGCCAGATTTTCAACTAGACGGACTCAGTAAGAGTTTCTTGTAGCCAAGAGGAAGTCGCCGCAGTAAAGTAGGATGGTTATCCAAGACTCTTTTAGCTTTGTCTTGGAAGGGACAATGGTGGATGGCATGATCACCTTCACACAGTCTACAAGGAATTTTAGATCTTCCTTTTTGTCTAGTGACTTCGTTTTCACTAGTTGACGGTGCAATTTCAGCATGATCGTCAGAGGTTGAGGACATCAAATTGTGCAAGTGGGGAGACTAGTACTTTAATATCCATGGCATGCAAGGAAAATCTCGATGATAGTGGTCCCCTTTTCAAATGACACATGGAGATTTAGGTTTGGATGGTTCAGTGTGTGGATTTTCGCTAGACAATGCTTGGTTGCCCCCTTGTTGGAAATAATACTGAGAGGGGGGGGTGAATCAGTATTATCAGATCAACATAACTTTTCTCTTTCCATATTAAGATTCATATCTGATGCAACAAGTCTATATCCAGTAAACATATGATTCAGTTAGTTGATCTCTAATGAGTGCATCAGAACATTATTAACCATATGAGCAGTAAGCCGGAGCAGTAAAGTAGAACAGATCATCACACACAAGAAGCACACATGAACACCACGATGTAAGGTGGAAACCCATTGTGGGTGAAAACCACCTGCTGCAAGTCGTCTTAATCTTCTTTAATAAGAAATACCTTTTACAATAGTTTTGTACCGGTGCAGACTTATACCAGTACACAGGCTTCTACCTGCAGAAGGCTACAACCTTCTCTCATTCTCCAAACTCTCCTGAAAGGGAGCTACAACCCCCTTTCCGCAGGCTTCTACCTGCTGAAATGCTCAAACCTCTACTTGTTTTCCAGCGACTACTAGAAGGGAGCTACCACCCCCTTGGCTCTTGTACTAGCTGATGCACTAGTGCGTAGGTGCTGACCTACCGAAGGATACAACCTTCTCTTTCTTCCTCCATGTACCACGTTTCATCAATTTTCAGAATGGATACACTGAAGCACATCATCATAATCTGAAAGGCCACGTTTCATCCAATTTTCATACTGGACCCATTAATATCATTGAAGATCATAATCAATCAATACTAGCATCATCAATCTCTGAATTACCCAATACTGAATCAATGCTTTCACCAAAGCCAACTCACATACAGATCTGCAAATATTTCCTTATAACTTTGTAGATGTTCCATACATTAGACATACCCAGATCATACCATTCATAAAACATACGTCAATAATTCAGATCTGGTCTATCAAACTAGACAATGATAAACATTCCAATCCTTAAGATCCCAACCCATAAAGTATCAAATAGATCTGCAATCAACCAACTTCCTTGTGCATAAACTAAATTAATACTTTCTCAGCACACAGCAACGAGATATCAAATCAGAACCTTGAACACTGCAGTAATAGATAAAAACAGCTAAAACATATTTCGAGTAAAGTTCGTAACTTCACCAACAGAAACCTGCGTATAGATCTATAAATTCATTCTTTCAAACATTCAGATATTATTTAACCTAGATTATCAGATTTATAGATCAAGCATGCGCCACATATCACAGATCAAAATCATATAGAGATACCACTACTCAAGCCTTAAGATTTTGACCCATCAATAGAACTTATCCTTCTCCTTGCGCTCAGGTTCCTTCTTCATTCAGATCCAGATCTGCACCATAACACAATCACAGTATTCCAGATCTAGCACTTTATTAGATATTCAGTAATTCAGAAGATGCCTTGCCAAATGATCTCCTTCTTCTTTTATAGCCTCAGGCCTTTCAAAATACCACGGACCAAAAACCATAACAATTCAATACCATGGACCCAATACTTGGGATCAACACTTTTGGATGCAATACCACAGACCAAAACCATAGGATAAAAAACTATCGGGCTAATACCATGAACCAACCATAAGATTTCCCATGTGCGTGTGCTTTTCTCTGCATGAAAGTGCGTGTGCTTTTCTCTAAATGAAAGTGTGTGAATTTTTCTCTGCATGAAAGTGCATGAACTTTTCTCTCCATGAAAGGAACTTTTCTTTGCATGAAAGTGCGTGAAATTTTCTCTACGTGAAAGGAGCTTTTCTCTGCATGAAAGTGCGTGAACTTTTCTCTGCATGAAAGTGCGTGAACTTTTCTCTGCATGAAAGTGCGTGAACTTTTGTCTGCATGAAAGTGCGTGAACTTTTCTCTTCGTGAAAGGAACTTTTCTCTGCATGAAAGTGCGTGAACTTTTCGGTTCGCACCTTTTGATCTGAGCACCTGCAGAACCAAAAGATAACTTTGCTACACTATAATTTATCATCTGAGATGAGTGGGTTGCCATCAAGTACAACATATGTATCATAATGCCAAAAATCTCCCCCTTTGGACTTGATTGAAACAACAACCAATCACTCACCCCCTTTGACATCAAGGGCAAAGGGGTGGACTGCCATACTCCCCCTGAGTACCTGCTGAAAAATATGAACGAGCTCCCCCTTTGTATATGCTTTGTGATGAAATTCTCTCTGCAAAAAGATGTTCTACAAGAAAGAACATGACTCCATACATTATAAGTAACCTTCCTATCATCAAGACTCATACATACATCCATATCCCATCCAAGTGGGAATATACAATATTGACTCATCGACCCAACCAAGTGGGGATACACCAGATACCAAATGTTTGTACATGACTGAAATATTACATCAACCTTCCCATGCATAGCGGGGATACAAATTACATCATATGACCAGAAGGGCTTCATCAAATGACTACAATAGATAGAGAGAAACTATTACATCTTGAGACTTGATATGACATTTATAACAGAGACCCAACATCTAAATAAGATCATGATAGTCATAAGCAACTATCATACACAATGTATGATTTGCTACATAATCATCTGACAACAGCATCCAGATCAGCAACAAATTATGTCTGCATCAACTCATCCTTTTGATTATAATTCTGCATATGACATACATAATCATTCACATTGTATCATATGTGAAGAACATCATAGCTATCTCAACAACATCAAGATCTGCATGATCCAAGTACCATCACATGGGAACGTCTGCATCAATCAACATATGTAAGTATCAACCTATTATGATACAGGTAAGAATTCATCATCATCATGTCTCCAACAATGCTACTCTTAGAAATCATTCATGTATCCAACACTATGTATCTTGAGCTCAAGCCTTCTTGATATCATTCAACAACAACAATCCTTATCCACATGAACACCAAGAACTATAGGAATCCTGCATCATAACTGTATTGTATTATCTTTATGAGTGACACATCATCAAGTAATGAAGACAAGGTTTGTACTTTTCCTTATCCTTATAAATATCACCATGTAAGCACTATATCAGAGAATCAACCACAAATCTAATCTGATCATCAACTATGTAACCCCAAACATCATATGAGATTTTTTTATGGACAACTCATAATCATATCATAGCAAGATGTATCCTAAGCATCATCACCAAGGACAACTAACCATAATGCCAACAATGCATTATTAAAAGTATCTACTCCCCCTGAACCTGTGCCATCTATTTACTGTCAAATTTGGCCACGCATATATCAACAAGAAGTATCAAGACATCATCATCATCAAGTTAGGATCAAGACATTTCCACACATCATTAATAGATTGTAACCATTATCAAACATGTCAAATAATGGACTGAATCATATAAGACCCTCTTTCCTGAGCCTGCCCCTACTGCTTTTCCTCAAACAATCATATATGCGACTGTGCAGTGACCAGCTTGTGTATATACGTGACTTTCCTTTATGAAAATTGCGTATGAAATTCAGGATACTGAAGTTTCACACCTTCAGCTCCTTCTGAGTCTGTTGTGCCTATACATTGTGTTGTGCCACATTTTTCTGACTGTACTTCATTTTTCGTCCATATCTTTAAGCGTGATGATGTTTTCTCCTTTTCGTATGGTGCCCGTACCTTGTTCCTGCATTCTTTGCTATATGTCCAAGCTTGTTTCATACATAACATCTTACATGTTTCATATTCTTTCTGTAGCAATCAATAGCTTTGCGACCGAACATATTGCAAGAAAAACAATATCTATTAAAGTACCTGGACGTGATGATCTTTCTTGAATCATTCTTCTTCTGCATCTGGCTGCAACACCTATAAGATTATGGCATACATAACATTCAACATTATTCATCGAAGGAGTAAAAGATTTTCTTTCAATAATTTCTCTCCTTGGATGTTGATGGGGTCAACTTTTCATCTCCTTGTTGAGCATTTTAGATTTTACATTAGAGTTCCTTGTCTTATTTTCTGGACTAGATTCACCTTCAATAGATTCATGAAAACCAAGACCAGTTTTGATAGCAGGAGACCTTTGACTACTAAGAATATCATCCAAAACCTTAGTACTATCTTGAAATCGTAAGATCTTATCCTTTTCTTCTAATTTATCATTTAGAATATTTACCTCAACCTGAAGTTGCTCTTCCCTTTCACGATGCTGCTTCTTCATGTTTTCTTCAACTTTTCTTTCTTCTTCTAACTGATGTCTTAGTTCAAGAACTTTGTTTTCTTGTTTTTCAAGAGCTTGGAGTAGTTCTTTATTCTGCTTCTTTGATTCTTCAAGGTCTTCCTTTAGCCAGAGGATCATAGCTTCAAGCATTTCATAGTAACTAGATCTATCTATGAGTTTATTTATTGTTGTGCTCCTTTCATTGACTTCACTTCTTAAATATGTCACTTCATCTTGCAACTTTTGGCATTGATTTTCCTTGTCCTTGAATAACTTCCTTACCTTGTTTCCTCCTCTATTTGAGCTTTTAGTTTGGCAGCTTCTTCTTTGAAGGCACATTCCCTTTTGTTTAATAGATATTGTTGATCTCTAATTTTGTCTATAAGTCTTTTAAATTCTGCCTCTATTTGATAGCTTTCTTACTCACCCATAAGAGAAAATTCAGTTATTTCACCATCACTTTCATCATCTTTAGATGGATAGATATCTCCAGAGGATAACAAATTCATACCTGATAGTTCTGATGCTTGTTCATCTTCATTCTGAAGTGATTCTAAATTTGAAGTGCTTCTTCCACATATTCCTTAATCGATACTCCCACTGTCATAGTTCTTCTGAGATGTCTTCTTCTTCTTAGGTGCTTTCTTCTTAAGCCTCTTTCCCATTGTTCCATGGATCTCCTTCAAGCGATCAAGCTTCTACCAAAGGACCTGCTCTCATACCAATTTTTGGAAATAATACTGAGATGGGGGGGTGAATCAATATAACCTTTCTCTTTCCATATTAAGATTCATATGTGATGCAACAAGTATATATCTAGTAAACATATGATTCAGTTAGTTGATCTCTAATGAGTGCATCAGAAAGTTATTAACCATATTAGCAGTAAACCGAAGTAGTAAAATAGAACATATCATCACACACAAGAAGCACACATGAACACCATGATGTAAGGTGGAAACCCAATGTGGGTGAAAACCACCTGTTGCAAGTCATCTCAATCTTCTTTAATAAGAAATACCTTTTACAATAGTTCTCTACTAGTGTAGACTTATACCAGTACACATGATTCTACCTGCAAAAAGCTACAACCTTCTCTCGTTCTCCAGACTCTCCTGGAAGGGACCTACAACCCCCTTTCCGTAGGCTGCTACCTGCTGAAATTCTCAAACCTTTACTTGTTTCCAGTTGCTACTAGAAGGGAGCTACCACCCGCTTGGCTCTTGTACTAGCTGATGTACTTGTACGTAGGTACCGAGCTACCGAAGGCTACAACCTTCTCTTTCTTCCTCTAGGTACCATGTTTCATCAATTTTCAGATGGGATACACTGAAGCACAACATCATAATCTGACAGGCCACGTTTCATCCAATTTTCATACTGGACCCATTAATATCATTGAAGCTCATAATCAACCAATAATAGCATCATCAATCTCTGAATTACCCAATACTGAATCAATGCTTTCACCAAACACAACCAGCATACAGATCTACAAATATTTCCTTATAACTTTGCAGTTGTTCCATACATCAGACATACCCAGATCATACCATTCATAAAACATACGTCAATAATTCAGATCTAGTCTATGAAACCAGATAATGATAAACATTCCAATCCTTAAGATCCAGATCCATCAAGTATCAAATAGATCTGCAATCAACCAACTTCTCTGTGCATAAACTGAATTAATACTTTCTCAGCACACAACAGCCAGATATCAAATCAAAACCTTGAACACTGCAGTAATAGATAAAAACAGCTAAAACATATTTCAAGTAAAGTCCGCAACTTCACCAATAGAAACCTGCGTATAGATCTATAAATTCATTCTTCCAAACATTCAGATATTAGTTAACCCAGATTATCAGATGTATAGATCAAGCGTGCACCACATATCACAGATCAAAATCATATAGAGATACCACTATTCAAGCCTTAAGATTTTGACCCATCAATAGAACTTATCCTTCTCCTTGTGCTCAGGTTCCTTCTTCATTCAGATCCAGACCTGCACCATAACCCAATCACATTATTCCAGATCTAGCACTTTATCATATATTCAATAATTCAGAAGATGCCTTGCCAAATGATCTCCTTCCTCTTTTATAGCCTTAGGCCTTTCACAATACCACGGACCAAAAACCATAACAATTCAATACCATGGACCCAATACTTGGGATCAACACTTTTGGATGCAATACCACGGACCAAAACCATAGTATCAAAAACTGTCGGACTAATACCATGAACCAACCATAAGATTTCCCATGTGCGTGCACTTTTCTCTTAATGAAAGTGCGTGAAATTTTATCTGCATGAAAGTGCGTGAACTTTTCTGTTCATGAAAGGAACTTTTCTCTGCATGAAAGTGCGTGAACTTTTCTCTGCGTGAAAGGAACTTTTCTCTGCATGAAAGGGCATGAACTTTTCTTTGCATGAAAGGAACTTTTCTCTGCATGAAAGTGCATGAACTTTTCTCTTCATGAAAGGAACTTTTCTTTGCATGAAAGTGTGTGAAATTTTCTCTACATGAAAGAAACTTTTCTCTGCATGAAAGTGCGTGTACTTTTCAGTTCGCAACTTTCGATATGAGCACCTACAGAACTAGAAAATAACTTTGCTGCACTATAATTTATAATCTAAGATGAGTGGTTTGCCATCAAGTACAACATATGTATCATAATGCTGACACCCCTTTTGCCATTGGCTTCTTATTCTTCTTCTCCTTTCCTTTCTTCTTTTTCTCAGTTACTTGGTTTTTAGCTTCACCAAGCAAAGAGGAAGGACAGGGAGAAACAAACAAAGTATAAGGTTGGGGGGTAACTCTAGCATCATTCAGCTGCTGATTTGTTTGCCCCGGAATCATGGTGCTTTGAACGATAGAGGTCGAGAATAGCCATATTTGTGGGCCAATTGTCAGTCCTGGAAGGGACAATGTGGCCATATGAGGTGCACCAACATCTCTCCAACAGGAGAGAGGACTAGGATTTCCCTTAAGGGGAAATCCTTGGTTGGTGGACTCCATTTTCTCAACCTAAGATCAACGAGGGAACAATGACGTTATTCCGATAAAAATAAATTTTATGATGCTTTGACACAACTTGCTTTTTCAATTTTTAAGAGTCGAGAAAAAGCAAAAGATTACTCTAGTTGCCTTCGATTTTTAATGAGCTTGAAGTGACAAGTGCTTAGAAGGACCTTTACTTTTAAGGAGTTTGAAAAGGAACAAAAGTGACTACTCTGGAAACCTAGATAAAGGGATTACCAAACCAATTGCAAAATTGCAAAATACTTTTTACGGTACAGCAGTCAATCTTACCGAATGCTGTGTTCAGCGAATTACAATCGGTAGGGCGGTAGACACGGCTTCCTAAGGATAAAGGATATAGCCTATTGTGGTCTCCCAATATATACTCGATGGTACATGGGAGCAGAAGTTCGTACTGGCACTTGTCGTCTCAAAGAGGAGGAATCACCCAACCTACGATGAAAGCGATAGTTACCAGGCTTTACGACGTCAGAATACGTCTCTAGCATATACTCCTATATGTTCTGCATTAGGTTCCAAAGCATTTTATGTTCATTGAAATTTATTTTACAGTTGATCTTTCTTAAGAAGTTTGCCTTTAAGGTTCACCGCGTGATGTAGATATACAACTCCTAAATATGAAATCTAAGATGATAAACAGACATTTACTTTCTCTTTTTGCAATGAAAATCCTTGCTACTAAGGAAAGAGAAGCGAAATTCTTTCAACATAGAGTAGAGAGCACACACTAAGATGCACTATCCTAAATCAATCTCCACAAGCAGTCTAAATTAAAATGCACATGCATGTATTTGTTTTTTTGCTTTCTTAATGTGTGAATGACAAAAAGAATGCTAAGTACAAATCTGAATTATCTTTTCCAAGCAACAGTACTAACAATTTTCTTTTCAAAAGACGAAAGGAAGATAAGGACGACACTTTGCAATTTTGAATTGAAAACTGCTTTTGACACTTGAAATACTTTTAATTCAAATCAAATACAAGAGTACCAGTGTAATCGAGAATAAAAAATAGGAGGATTCTTTTCTTTTACTGAAAACGACACTTGCGACACTTTCAAATCAAAAGACGACAGTTCGATTAAGCTATTGTTTGTAAAGGAGAATTGTAAATGGCGAAAAATACATAAAAACATTGATAATTCTTTCTACAATGGAGGCTGAATAATGCAAAGGAAGGGAGTTTCAATAGTGGCATACTGATCACCAATAGCAAAACTCCTTAATCAAGCTGAAGAGAATGAAGAAAAACCAAAATATGGAGGCAGAAACAATATTATCTGATCATCACACCTGTAACACAGGGAAACAAGGATGCATCTCACCTACAGTACATGGGAGGTGCGATGCATCTTGACTCTCAAAAGGAGATAGTGCGATGGTCTAGGGATGAGACTTTAACTTGGTTTTTTATCATAGTTTGCAGCTTAGTTCAGGGATTTAGGCTGAGCTAATGGTAGTTAGTAAATAAAAAACATAGGGGCTGATCTAATGAGGTTACTTCAGCGACCACCAGGGCACATAGGATGTCTACAAGTCAGATGTTTAATTCATAAATTAACCCAGAGATTGACTGAAGCAGAGTTTATCTACTTTGCATTTGCATAGCAAAATCAGTTCGAAAGCTAGCTGGCATAACTTCAGGCTCCATCTGTAACTTATAAAGTAAACAAACTAGAAACAAGCAAACAAACTATTCACTCCCTAGTGGAGTCACCATTTTGTTATCAAGAAAACTACCATCCATTTAGAGCTGCTAGTCCAACTAAGATGGGTAGCTATCTTAGAGACAAACAAACTAAAGTTACTTGCATTTTCCTTTATCATAAGCAGAGAGTACCAACCTTAGTCTTCCGCTTGGCTCCTTGCTTGTTTCCTCTCCCCTTTGACAGATCTTTGCTGCTCCTTCCTCGTTTGTCCCACTTCAAAGAACACCTGTAGAGTCAAAGCAACATAATACCATCAAAGCATAGAGATCTACAATCAAAAACAGTATAGGATCATATATATATTGACCATACAAATGCATATATCAACTCATACATACAAGAATATGGAGGAAAACTCAAATAGATTTATTGATAGAAGTGGTAGAAGAGAGGATTACGACCCACTGATTTGACCTAGTGCCATCCTCCCAACATGAAAGCCCTTCTTCACCTCATGAGAAGCTAGATCACCCAACACTATGATGTTCCACAAAGAAACCAACAACACTTCCTTACAAGATGCAAAATTCTAGCCCCTAGATCTCTAGGATGAGGGATCCATATATAGATGTTTGCAAGTGGGTGAGTTAGCTTCTGGGTTTTTTACTAGTGTCATTTCTCTGATAGTTCTGAATTCCACTTGGAGATTTCATGATCTCTTACTCATCCCTGGGCGAATTCAGAGAGGCAAGTGTCACGAGAGAAGTTTCTGGAAGATTCCATGATCATCCATCTTGCAAACTGTCTCTACCATTTGTCTACTCTCTCCCATCGTACCCCACAGAAGGGCTTTTCACTATGCATCACACCCCCCATGTGCATTAGGTGGGATGCATTGCACTTTGACCATGGAGCAAGTGAGATGGTCCAGTTTTGACCCATTCTGAGCAATTTTTCTTGGAGAACTTCTGGGAGATGATGTAATCAGCTGACCTTGTTCCTTTAGGGTATGAAACAACAGTTTTAGGGATGTATAAGCCCTTGGTTTATGGACATATAATATTTGGGTTGCATTGCCCAAATATGTCTATAACAAAAATGCAAGCAACCTCTACCTCCACTCTGCACTCTCATAATCATTCCAATAAAAAAAAGAGTATTAAGTGACTACAATTAAGGGAAAATCACTAGTGAGTAACATCCTATCTCTCTTCACTATGCTCCAACATTTACAAAATAGGCATAGGAATATACAAAAAGATTACAGCTATCAATAAAATAAGAAAGCACAATATGCTAAAGATGGCTTCTCTCGATAAGGGAGAAAGAGGAAATAAAAATATCATAATTCAAAATAAAATAAAAAAGTATAAATCTACACCAATTCATGCACTCTATCCCTTTTCTAAAAATAGGATACATAAACTACATCATTCTTGTCAATTTTCTTAAGTAAATTTTGATCTTCTAATATCATAATTACTTACAATGATTTCTTTAATCAAGCTTACTTATGTTACATACATCATTAAGAAACTATACATAGAAAATATCAATAATAATGCAATAGTGACAGTAGGATCATAAAGAGACAAACATGCACACAAGTAGACACAAATTTTTCACCTCGGAAAACCAACCTCAGAAGGAAACCCAAAAATATTTTATAGGAGAAATTCTTTAGTTGAACAAAGTACAATCTAATAGTCTTAAGTCAAATTACATTAAAAAGACCATAGATAATCCGATGGATCAAACCTAGTTAGGACAAGGACTTGGTAAAACTTCACATAACAAAGCTTGGTCATCAGCCTTATAAATGCAGTCAAACTACCCATTACAGACTCGGTCAAAGACTCGGAAAATTTTGTCAATTGACTTCAAAACTTCAGTCAAACAACCTCAAAATTTTGGTCAAACAGTGGTCAATTCTTCTCAAACATCAGAAGAATTTGGTATACTTATCCTCCTCCTCCTTTGCACAAGTGGATAGAAAACATGTGTATTTTAGTGATTCAAATTGATACCAAATTGCTGGAGGCCGAGTTTGTATTTATAGTGGTCTAGATGTGCCCAAGTGGCATGTCTCCATGTGTTGGGCCGACATGACCATTTAAATTAAGGAAATAAATGAAGGAAAAGGTAAAAAACCTGACAAAGGGAAAGGTAAAGCACTCGATTCTTCTAATTATGTTGTGGTACATTGCAACATTGGTGTAGCTGGAGACTTATTCAATGCTTCACGTGCTTCACGGAAAGACGCTTGGTTGCATGATTTAGGAGAAACTTTCCATGTGACTTTCAGGAGAGATTTCTTTGAAGAATTCACTGACAATGTTGATGGAGCGATATACTTTGCAGACATGTCAAAACTCAAGCCATCAGGGCTCGGCACCATTAGGCTCAAACTGCCTTGTCTTCCAAACTTTCTTCTAGATGAGCTTTATACCTCCGAGGGTTGAGGAGAAAGGTGTTGTCTTTGATTCAAATCCGCCAATAAGGGCACTCCATTCACATATTTTATGGAAAGGTTGAGGTCAGAAAATCATCAAATCACTCACTTTTCATGGTCAGGATATGAGAAGAAATATGTCTGAAGCTGCAAGGAACCTCTACTCGCGAACATAACTTTTCTTACAGTTTTAACTATGATGAAGGTACATTTCCATTAATTATTTTATGGCATGCTATATTTTTACACTTGAATTATGACAACCTTCATTTGTTGAAGAAAAATGGTGGTGTTGGTTTTCCTACAATTCGTAGGAAGCTTAAGCCATGTCATGCATGTATCTTAAGAAAACACAACGAACAGTATTTTCATGATTCTCATTCTAGAGCACATAGAAAAGTTGAAATTATTCATTCTAATTTGTGTGGCCCAATGCACGTTCCTTCTATAAATGTTAATAAATATATGATGACATTTATTGATGACTATGCTAGAATGTGTTCGGTTTATTTATTGAAGAAAAATTTGAAGCTTTTGAAACATTCAAGAAATTTCATGCATGGATTGAAACGATGCACAATTTCATATTGGATCTATTCGTACAAATAATGGAAAATAATAAACTTCAAATGAATTTGAATACTATCTTCACCATCATGGGATCAAACATCAAACAACCGTGCCTTATCAACCCCAACAAAACGGAGTAGCTGAAAGAATAGACATGGCAGTTTTAAATATGATATGTATGATAATGTTTTTCAAGAATGTAAAGTTGAAGTTTTGGGATGATGCAGTTATATGTGTTGTGTATACAAACAATAGGTGTCCATATCATGCTACTAAAAATAAGACTACCTATGAAATGTGGTATGGTCACATTCCTTCGGTGAGGCATCTCAAGATTTTTTGTTCCACCAGTTATGCCTTGATACCTAAGGAACAAAAAAACAAACTCGGTACAAGGAGTCACAAATGTATCTTCTCGGGGTACTCAAATACCTCCAAAGCATATCACCTCTATCATGATGTTAATAAGAAGTTTATAATATCTATAGATGTGATCTTTCTTGAATCTACCAAGACTGATAATGTTGTTGAGCAAGAACTTGATCGCTTGGATAGATTCGCACATGAAAAGTATTTTCATGAATT
This sequence comes from Pinus taeda, assembly GCA_000404065.3. Lineage (NCBI taxonomy): Eukaryota > Viridiplantae > Streptophyta > Pinopsida > Pinales > Pinaceae > Pinus > Pinus taeda. The sequence goes on along the minus strand of APFE030900479.1, from coordinate 157,549 downwards.
TGATAATGATATTCCACATTTTGAATTGGGGGTCCCTATACTAGATCAATCTGTGGAATATTCTTCTAAAGCACTATCTCCCCTGCATGAATATCTAGCCACTGATGACACTTTAAGTGATGTGATTCACATAATTGGGAGATTAAATATTGATTCATCCCATATTAATCAACTAAGCATCATGATCCATCTCATAAAGGTCCTCCAAAATGGCTAAAAAGGACACTTGAAAGTGTTCTTCTTGATGTGGTTGGAATGACAGGAATAAGAAGCTCAACCAGAAAGAATGGAGGTGATGTAGATGATTTTGATTCACCTATTGATATGAATCTTTCTTATTATCGTGAAGTGAATTTGTCTACATATTTTGAACCAACATCCTTCAAAGAAGTATCTTCTCATGATGAATGGAAAGAAGCAATGGAAAAATAATATGATGCTTTGATAAAGAATGGCACCTAAAAGCTGGTTGATCTTCTATTGTGAATCAAACCAATAGGCTGCAAGTGGGTCTTCAAGAAAACGTATAAAGGAGATGGTTCACTTGACAAGAAAAATGGTAGGCTTGTGGAAAATGTTTTGGAAAGGAAGGAACGGGTCGATTATGAGAATGCTTTCTCTCGCATAAACAAATTGGATACCATCTAGACATTGTTTTCTTTGGCATCTCAAAATGGTTGGAAAGTCCATCAGATGGATGTAAAAACTACTTCATTGAATGGAGATTTGAAAGAGAATGGTTTTTATGTCCCAACCAGAAGTATTTGTTGTGAAGAGTTAGGAACACAAAGTTTGCAAGCTTGTAAAATTGTTGTATGTTCTCAAGAAATAATTGTGAGCCTCGTATGGGAAATTGACTGAGCATATTCTAAAATTCAATTTCAAACATTATGATATCGATTATGCAACTTTGTTTGTCAAGAAAGTTGGAAAAAGAGTTTTATATCTTGTGGTGTATGTAGATGATCTCCTGATGAAAAGGAGCAATGAGAGCTACAATATTGAATCCATAAAGAAATAACTGAGGAAATATTTTGAAATGACAAATTTGGGCTATGTTCACTACTATCTTGGTATTGAAGTAACTCAAGAATTAAAGTTTACATTTTTCTCTTAGAAGAAGTACATTGGATATCTATTGAACATGTTTGGGATGGTTGTGTGCAATCCTTTCACTACTTCGCTGGAACAAAAATTAAAGCTAACATCCACTGAAGGAAATTAATTTGAGGATGCAACAAAGTATAAACATCTCATAGGAAGTCAAAACTACCTAAATACTACCAGACTAGACATTTCATTTGTTGTGGTAATCCTCTCCGGGTTTATGAAAAATGCTTGAGAGGGTCATTGATCCATTGCAAAAATAGTTCTAAAGTACTTGAAGGGAACTCAAGACTTTGGTCTTAAGTATACATAGGTGGATGACATGAGCTTCATAGGATACTTTGATTCATATTTTGATGGAGATAAATAAACTAGAGCATTTACTTCTGGTAATGTTATGAGTCTTGCATTAGGAGTTGTCTCCTAGAGATCATACAAACAATACAATCCAAAAAATTCCACAACTAAGGGAGAATATGTGGCAACAGTGAGGAAAAAAAGGAAATTGTGTGGGTCAGAAAAATTTTGGAAGATTTACAAGAGAAACAAGTACATTAAACTCCTCTTTTGATTGACAACTCTTTTGCAATAATGTTTGCCAAGAACCCAAAGTTCCATGATCGAACAAAGCATATCAATACAAAATACCATCTGATTTGACATCATGTTAAGACAAAAATAATCCACCTACAACATTGTTCCATAAATTAACAAATTACAGACATCTTCACCAACTCGGTTGGAAGAGAGAAGTTTGAAATATTCATAATGATGCTTGGACTCACCAAAATCCCTTTAGATTAAGGTGGGGAATGTTGAACACCTAATATTTGGGAATAGGAATCCTATATAAATTTTGTAAATAAAAAATTGAGAAAAGTTGGAAGACAAAGAGATATTGGGATATGAAACCCAATAGTCTCCCTCCCCAAGTATATAGTCATATTCTATCTTAATGCAAATATTGAACACATTCATGGATTTACTCCTGGCTTGACAAAAAATTATGCCATATCACAATTGTTTCAATCCAGGATAGGGTTATATGCATAATGGTTTTATGATGTTCAGAGTATGATTTTTCATCTTTAATGTTTCTCTGCTACTAGTAGGCATGGATAGTACCCAAGGAGAGTCACTTCAGGATCACAAATGTTGATTTTCTTCTAGCGAGATTGGACAGTACCCCAGTGAAGTCGCTTGCCTCACCTTCCTATGTAGGAAGCCTTTCTCTCCTTTCACCATTTATGTATTTATTTAATAGGATTATGCCTAAACACTTATTTTTTTTTAATAGGAGGAAGAGGGATCCTGAATCATTAAGAGCAGAGGAGGTTTCCCCTTAAGAAAAGTATTTATATAACCTCTGGTATTGCTTTGCTCACTTTAGATTTTCTTGTAAAACACTAAATTGGATAAGAATGTAATTCATGGAGTAGATTTACACCAACTTGAGGATTTGCGGTACTAGAATATGTGTAGATCTAACAGGTTCCCTCAATTTTTTTTTTTTGGATGTATCCTATTTTCCATTAGAACTTAGCTCCACCTATGGCATATTCCTAAACAAATAAGAAGAACAAACAAATATCGAAGCATTGTGGTTGTCACATTTTCTATTTTATTTCACCACAAAGTCCTTTTGAGCCATGCATTTTTCACACCAAGCCTTACTAATGTATAATGACCAAAACTTGAAAATCAAGACAGAACCCAACTTGATATGTTAGATATATGATTGCCATAGATGGAAATGAAAACAAAAGGAAAGTTTGTACATGAAATACATCTTAGAGATGCTATTGGAAATAGTGCTTTAAATATTGCCCATTTACGAGAACCGGGTCAATCCTCCCCTCTATGGATTTTAGCTTGAAGGTATTATGACTGAGATTCTCTTCGATGTTAAAAGGGCCAATTGGTAGAGGTTGGAAATTCATGTGTTTGCATTTCTCTTTGTGGGATTTGTCCCACTTCAATACTAAGTCACCCACATCGAAACTATTAGTCCTTGCAGGTTTTCCTTGATGTTTGCAAGCACTCGAGCTCATTCCGTGAGGTCGTGTTGAGTCCTTGGACCCTCCTTTCTTAACTGTTCAATGAACAAATTTTCTCATGTTGGTCACAATGTCATGCTTGCAGTCATTTTTTGCACTTCGGCTTCGTGTGTACAAGTTGTGTCTGCTATGTAAACATTCATCGCACTCACACACAAAGTTGTATGCAATGTCACGCAAGCATTCATGCAGTTGTTCAATAATCTAACACAAGTGTCGCACTTGTCTCTCACACCGTCAGTCACTCACACTAAGTGTATGTTGTATTGATAATTCAAGGTGTCTTGTCATCAAGTCATGTTGAGTGTGTGATCGCAAGGTCATTCATGTACAAAGTCACTTGTTCACACACTTGGTCATTTTGTTGAAATTCTATCGATCGAACCAACCCCCAACAACCAGAAATCTGTTGAGTTGCATTGTGCATTTTCAGCGCTTAGTGATTGTGTATTGCTGCCCATAATTGCGCAGAGCTTGAGGTTGCCTCCGAGGCAATCTACACTATGCAAACCTAGAATTGACTTGACCAACTGTCATCCAAAACATCACATAAGTTTCCCAACAATCCATTTCAATCTATGTTGCTCGCAAGTGCATTAACAAAGCCTCCCACTATTCAACTAGAGAGTTTGACCAGGCAGTGACACCGAAAGTCACTCCCCTAAAAAACTACTCGAAAGCTGAAAAGCATGCCTACTCCACTGATTTAAGAAACTTCGTAGACATGCCTGATAAACACCTTGTGTTGGTCACTATCTCCCTCAAAAAATTGTGCAATTTCTCTAGCCAGTCACTCAATCAGTTTGCCTACTTCTCATCTGGAAAGCTGCACATATTTCATGAGCGTCCCTGAGTTTCCCAGTATCCCGCTCAGGTCAAAAAATGCTCAAGGATGTCCAGCAGGCCAACCTCCCAGAAATTGAAGAGTTTTTTCTAGTAGCACATTCATAGCTCACAGCCAGCTCCCTAAAATATTTGAGCATTTTTTTCAAGCAAGCCTGTTGTAGCCTCCTGCCAGCTCCCTAAAGGAATTATGTAGTTTTTTCTGCTAACCCCTTATGCTACCTACACTGATTCCCTCAATAAATTGCTTAGATATACACTCCAGCCAAGCAATATCCTGTAGATAGTCACTGCTAATCTGGATTGTCCATCTCAATCTCCCAGTGACTTCTGCGTAGTTTTGACTAACAGTTCTCAGTGCCCACATCCCATCTTGAAATCTACCTTACGCAGTTTCATAGCCTTGTCCTCTTTCTCGGTCACCTGCATTGGAAAGCGAATGAAAATGCATCATGGTAGACTACGAGATTTATGGACTTGATGTCGTCTCGTCATGAGTGATTTCAGATACATGCCCATGGATAAGACATAACGCGACAACAAATAGGATGAACAAGGGGAGCACATGCAAGGAGATTTGTTCGTAAATGGATGAACAAATGAACATGTGAAGCATGCCAAAGTAAAAGCAAAGGATTGACGTGCAAATTCGACATCAAGCGAACACCAAGACCATCAAATACTACGCACACTTTTCCATGCAGAGGTGAAGCTATCATACACCAAGAGGACATCCATCACTCAGCAGCACTACAACTTAACATGCACAATAACAATAACATGAACATACCAACACTATCATGTCGAGTCGTGTCATGAGTCATCTAAGCCACATCACTACTATTGGCCATAATGTTGTAAATAAATGTAATGTAATGTGGAAGTCCACGTGACCCACATGTAATATGAAGAGTCATGTAAAGTTGAAGAGTCAAATAAGTAAACAAACATGAGGGCAGTTGAACAGTCACAAGGGCCAGTGTTACCTTTCACTATAAATACCCCTCAATGCAAAGGAATTTTCACCTTTGCTCCTCCCACATGGTCTTGAGAGTCTGTAGTCTTTTGTTTGAGGAGCGAGCAGTGTCTCCAACGACTCGCTTATGGGGTTAGCGATGTATGGTGTACCGATGCATCTCAGAACTTTGCTTAATTCAGAAGCCTGATAATAGGCCAATACGTTTTCACACATGTATTGTAATCATTTGTGAGACTAATTTTTGAACACTTGTAATGCATGTTGCTTTAACCCATGTTAAAATAGTTGAACTATTTCGATTTTTCTAATACATATGTTTACGAAAATGTGTTGTATAAGTTGTTGACTTTGTCTTTCCCCTATGGGAAGTGTCATCGGACAGTAGACAAAACCTTTCCCATAAATTTGTTGTAATGACTGTCGCACTCGTGCAAACTACTCTTTTGAACCTTGTACCTGTTATCCCTCCATTGATTGTTTGTGACTGTTGTATCCATGTGAACTACTATGTTGGAAGATGTTCATGTCCTATTGTGTTGTTTGTCTCTCATAGAGTTGGATCTCTTCCCTTTCGACTAGAGACTCACTTCCACCCTCTTCCTTTGCAGTGAAAGAATCTTGGCACAAGTAACACTAGCACTCATGAGGCACATGAACCTCATTGTTCGAAGACAAAGAAGACCACTCTCATGTGCTGGAAAGCAAGAGCTAAGTCTAAGATTTAAGATAATGGAAATCATGCCATCATATAGGATGGGTCCCCTACACCAGACAGTGTGAGGTCTAGTTGGGACTTCATACCGAGGAGATACCCTGAATGTTAGTGGGTCTAGCACTGTCAACATTTCTGGTGCTAGAAGGAGGGCCACCAGTTTTTTATGGTTGAATGTCCTCTCACCCCCACTCATCAATCATCTGGTCAAGGAAGTAACTTGCACTCCCTCTCAACTATGTGTGACTCTAAGTTTCGTTACTCCTCACCTCCCATACGTGAATGTGAAATTTCCTATCAGCACCTCCACTATGTCTGTCCCATCACCCGTCGGTTAGCGAACATAGTTGGACTGATTCCAAGAACAAAACATCTTCCATACGCATCAAGAAAGCCAAAAACCACTCCCATAGGAGTTGTTGTATCATTAGTGGAAGAAGCAGTTCTTTCCACACTCGAAGGTCTAGTAGAAATTGTTGAGAATGTAGAGGAACCTTTAGTCTTCCAGTAGGGATAACTAGACACCCTTGTCATCTTGGGCTCAGATTCTGGTACAGGAGGTGGAGGGGAAGGTAGTTGAGGAGGTGGAGGTAGAGATGAACCAATAGACTCAAAGTTGGAACCGTCAAATTGTGAAGAAGAGGTGGACGATGAAGAAGAAGAAGACATAGCTTACCAAAACTTAGAATGGATGACTCAAGGACCATTGGATCTCTCGCGTACTATGCATAGAATGCCAAAGAAGTCATAGATAATGCTCATAAACTTTGACCTTGGTAGCACAATGAAGGTAGAATATCACTTGGACAATTTCTACCTACAACTGCAGACACTCGAGGTACAACACAACGATGTTGCATGTAGATTGTTTCTGTGTACCTGGGATGGTCGTGTAGCAGCATGGTGTCGCAACCTTCTTCTCAACTCCATCCATAACTGGGCTACATACAAACACACTTTTCTGGAAAATTTTGTTGATGATAAGACCCCATGCATATTGCTCAAAGGGTTGGGAAGCATGAACATGGAGGGGAAAGGAAAGGTAAAATATTTCAATCAGAGGTTTCTATGGATATTGAATAAGTTTGCAGTGGACATGAAGCCTCATGACTCCATCACTACTGACTACTACATGTCTGCACTGCCAACCAGCATTGCGCAGTTCATCAATTGAGCTGCAAAACCAACATTGTTAGAAAAATGCGAAAAGGTAATCACTGTAAAGAAGGGCCTCTGAATGATTGGAGTCATCAAGGATGATGAAACAGTGAAGGACTCTAGAGATGTGAGTAGTAAGGCCCTGACTATGGTGAGCAAGGGTAAAGACAAGGAGGTAAGTGATGTTGAAACCCTTACTCGTCTTGTCAAGAACTTGAAAACAAAATTGTCTTAGCTCAAAAAATGAACATTTGACACATCTACGAGCTGCTGACCACCAAAACAAAAACAAGGAAGCATGACACCAGGAAGTGATTGCTTCCCAACTAAAACTACATAAAGCTCTAGTTTAGCATTTTAGTTAGAACAGTGTGCAAATAATGAATTATCCTCATTCCATAAAGATGACCACTCGGAAGGGTCTTGTTCAGATTGGAAATGAGTGGCAAAATCAATATGCACCCACATGTGAAACATAGTGAGCAGCACACCGTGTTAGCTGAGAAGCACAGATGATGATGAATATGTTGCACCTGATGAGGCACCCAGCACTAGATGGGTAATCAACATGTATCAGTACTTGCAAGCAATGCAAAATACAAATACCAAGAAGCAACCCCAAAAGAAAAATGGTCAATACAATATCAGGGGTCAAGGGGCTCCCCTACAATTGGGGAAATGTAATAAAGGCTTGAACTGTTGAGGAAGGTTGATCCAGCCTGTCTAAAAGTAGAAGACACAAAGCAAGCCTAGGAAGACAGTGACGAAGAAGAGTACATCCTTGAGCTACAAACTCCAAAACAATCCATCGGACAACATGAACACCAGTCTCACCCCAGACATCTCGGTGAGTCTACCGTTTTGGATTACAATATCATGGAGGACATGAAGAAAAATCACACAAACAGAAGTTTGTTTGAGTTGACTAAGATTCAGATTTAGCGGGATATTCTACTATGCGCACTGGGGTAAACATCTACAAACAATGCAACCTCTACCAGAAAGGGAGAAAGCACATCTCCCAGATCACTTACAACTATGCTAAACACACTCTGCATGGAAGAAGTGAACTATGTTTTCCCTCCATTCCTACTTTCATTTGAAATATTTAACCGGAATGCTCACAACTATTTGGTTAATTGTGGCAAGTCAACTAACGTCATGCCACTCTACATTGCCAAAAAAATCAATGCTCAATGGAGAAAGACATCTGCAAAGATCATCCAACTCAATCGTACATGCATACCAACTATTGGTGAACTTCGTGATGTGATAATTTGACTACCTCATGATGGTTGAGTTCACCAGTGCATAAACATCATTGTTGTGGATATACCAGAAGGATATGGCTTACTGCTCAATAGAGAGTGGTCTAGCAAGTTAAATGGGAATTTTGCTATAGATTGGTCACACATGTGGCTTTTTTGTAATGGAAAAAACAATAAGTCTGGGTTTTATCTGAGAGATACATGAGGCACAATGTCACTCCCATCAATGGTGAGAACGTATCGCTATTCTTCGCAGAGCTCATGTTCAACAACTACTTCTTGGAAACAACGTTGGGGTGTTATCTCACACAACCAGATTCAACCCTACCAGACATGCAATTGGGTCTCCTTCCTTTCCCAACTAATGGAAATGAAACTTGTACAACACATTGTAACATTAGTAGCAGTAGCAGTAGTACAAGCACGTCAAACGACCCATGTACAGATGAGATATGGACCATGTAAAAGACATAGGATGGCTTTGGAATCAGGTGTGTCATTATTGACCCAAAGCAAATGAAACACTTGATCTCTAGTTCCTTGGAGTTCGAGTGAATGAATAACATAGCTCAATACAAAGCACTTGTGTTGGGCTTGCAAAAGGCCACTAGCCTCATCATGGTCATGCTCAAAGTGGTAGGTGATGTAGAAATCATGGTATGAAAAGCACGTAACACCATGCATTGTTTATTTCCTCATCTCAAAATTTACCGGAAAGAGGTATGGAAACTAATCGCTAACTTCCAAGCATTCAATATCATTGTTGTGCCAATAACATGTAATGTGGTTCCTAATACCTTAGTAAACACAGCTACTAGCATGTCACGACTTAGGGATAGATTTATTGTTGAAATTTTGTACAAGACTTCTATTCCTGATAACATAACTAATCGATGTGTTTCTTATAATGATCAACAGATAATGCACTTCATGGACAACGCTTATGCCTTCAAGGACACAATAGTTGAAGAAGATGAGTATGGGCAATTCCAACAATCTACAACTAATGTCAAGAAAGGAAACCTCATACCCAAGCATGTGGTTTCTCTCAAAGAGCTCTATGACTTGTAGAACCACTTTCAAGGGTCAAGAAATAGCAAAACCCATAGTTCCACCATGATGAATGAATAGATCAACCTAGGAATAGACCATGATCCAAAGCTCATTAGTATCAATATGTGTTGCACACCACAGGAGAAACAAGTTTCTATCTACTTGTTCAAATAGTACTGGGATGTGTTCATGTGGACATATGATGGCATAAGCACATACAACATGCGAATAATCTAGCACGGGATTCCAATCAAAGAGGGAGTCAACTCATTACAGCAAAAACTAGGTAAAATACATCAATTGCTTGAAACCCTTATACAGAAAGAACTGACCAAGTTGTTGGATGCTCGGATCACTTACAAAGTTTGTTATTTCACATGGGTTTATAATTTAAGTTCTATACATAAGAAATTTGTGGTAAATCTACTTATGCATTTATTTTTAAAACTTGAACCACTCCCAGAACAAGAACAACTACCTCGTGCCATCATTGGAACCTATGTTACACACAGTATCTGGAACAAGAATGTTGTCTTTGATTGATGATCTTTCAGTATACAACAAGTTTCCAGTAGCAAAACCTGATAGTCTGATGCTGGTTGAAGAGGAGCTTGTCTCTCACAAATACCATCTACAATCCCTTGATGAGAGGGTTGAGAACCTTCCTATCAATGACCAATATCTCAAACTTTGTTTTCAGTAGGTCGGGTCGCACCTTGCGTCATGTACATAGTTTGTTTACTTCTTGTTATTTTTTCTCTTTGCTTACTATTTTTGTCTCATTTTTTGTTTGTTTGTTTAGTATCATGCTATTTTTTAGTTTTGTAAATAAGTGTTTCCCTCTACTAAGTTCTGGCTTCTGAATGAGTATGTCGCTGAGATCTAAAGAGTCGTGTGACACTATAGCACTTGGCCTATCCTACGTCTATCGTCTTTGTGATTGGTTAAACCTTCAACTAATGAAGTCTTGATAAAAAATATGAGCCGTCTACAAGGGAAGCTTGGGTCCAACCATGATCCTGTGTCCACACTAGGAAACCCCATGAATGTACTCAACCTTCTTTTGTGTGTGTTCAAGCTCATCCAACTAGTAGAAACAAAGAAGGGATAAAACTAAACGAGCAAACCTACGTCAGAGGTATTACATGCTTATCTAAAGGAATGACCTCTTATGCTCTCAATAATTTAGGATCTCTCTTCTGCCCCAAAAATAAATAAGTGCCTATGCACAATCCTCTTAAAAGGTGAAAGAAGAGAAATGATTCCTGTGTAGAGAGGTGAAGCATGAAATCACTGAGGTACTAACCAAGTTCGTTGGTAGTGGATCAATGCATGTGTCCCTACATGACTCTATTAGGGTCCTATCTAGGATTGCTGGAAACAGAGCAACACAAAAGATGAAAACTTACACTTTTATTTATTTTTAACTCGCGATCCAAACTACCCTTCCCAATTTTGAAACACTATGATCTTGCTGAAACTTGTTGTTGTGTTTGATTGAGTTGACGAAAGGTAAACCGTGTATGTCTATGGGGTAGTGGGGAGGCCAGAGTAGCCTGCACAATGATTTAATACTCCTTGAAAGACCAAGGCCCTGTGTTGTCAATGAACCAAAATAGAGAAGTTGGATTTCAATGAGTGTGTCACCAAGTGTTGTAGTGGCTGCAAGAGCCTCCAAAATTTTGGTCTGCATCCAATTTCAGAGCCTTCCTTAGGTTTTTCCTTGATGTTTGTGTTAGTTTAGGTATGTTCTATGCCAGAGAAATTTTTTTAAATTTTCACAGTTAGCTCAATATATTTTCCAGATTAACAATCACATCAGCATTAAAGTAAGCTACAGATAGAACATAAATATAAATTGCAGAAGACAAGCAAGACATGAGGACACAAAATGTGGTGCTAGCCAGGGAAGAACCCCAATGTGGGGAAATCTTTGATCAATTCTTCTTATATGTTCTTCACTAGTTTAGCAGAGAGAGAGAGAGATAGTACGTTTACAACAAAAGTCAACACTTTGACTTATCTAGATAAGAGCATAGATCATCTCTAAGAAGATGATACATGAGATTAGTTGAAGACATGCTACTTCAATTGATTCTCCAAGGTGGCTCCTTCACCTATAATTATGCTGGCTTTTGTCATCATGCTGCACCTCACCGTGTTGCACCACACTGCACCCATCATCACTATGCTCCATCTCACCATGCTTCATTAATCATCATTGTACCCATCACTGTACTGCATTATGTGCCATTGCTGCACCATGTTGCCATAATGACCTATGTGATGGTTGCACCTTTCTTGCTTGTTGTACCTTGCTTACTTGTTGTCACTAGCATGCTTGTTGTCCCTAACATGCTTGTTGTCCTTAGCATGCTTGTTGTTACATGATAGCTGTACCAATACATGCTTCTCCCTTACATGATGCACTCCTTCAGAGATAGATGCTCTAGCTGAAACCCCAGATAAACACTTTGGTAGTTCCCAGTAGTTCTGGCTATTCTCGGTAGTTCCAACTTTTGCCCTCTGCATCAGCTTTCCCAGAAATTCTGGCTATTCCTGGAAGTTCCGGCTTTTTCCCTCTGTGTCATCTTTCCCAGCTATTCCGAGAGCTCCGGTCCTTCCTGATTGTTTTCCCTTCTGTCCTCTGCATTGGCTTCCTAGCAGTTCTGGAAGTTCCTAGCAGTTTCGGTTGTTCCAAACAGTTCTGACTTCTACCTTTTGTGTTAGCTTTCTGGGTAGTTATGGTAGTTCTGGCTTCTGCACTTTTCATCATCATTCCCAGTTGTTCTGGTTGTTCTTGACAGTTCTGGTTTCTGCACTCTGTGTCATCTTTCCCAGCAGTTCTAGCAGTTTCGGCTCCTACCCTCTGCGTTAGCTTTCCTGGCTATTCTGACAGTTCCGGTTGTTCCCAAAAGTTTCGGCTTCTGCCCTCTGTATTAGGGAAGAATTGTTCTTTAGGATCTCTCCTCCTACTAAAACAAGTAGAGAGGAAGAGATCCTAAGTGTGTTGAAATGACTTGAAGACCACCTCTATTTATACTAAAACGTTGAGCATAAGTGGGGTTTATTTGGTTGCTAGCTGACCTTGACGAATTGTCCCATAACATAAATAAATTCATATCTCCATGAATACTTATCATAATCAGATGATATTTAGATCAATCCTACACCTCTCGATGACAGGGATCTAAGAAAAATATCATCTTCCATTAATAAGATGACTCACATGGAGTTTGGCCCTAGTTGCTAATTTTAACAGTTTGGAAGCACTCGGGCTCATCCCGTGAGGTCGTGTTGACTCTTTGAACCCTCCTCGCTTGACCGTTAAATGAACATATTTTTTCATGTTGGTCACAATGTCATGCTTGCAGTCACATTCTGGCCATACACAAGGTCCACCTTCATGTGTACAAGTTATGTACACTATGTAAGCATCCATCACACTCATGCACAAAGTTTTATGTACTGCGGTGCAAGTGCCGACGTGATTGTTCAATAATCTATCACAAGTGTCGTACCTATCTCTCAAACTGTTGGTTAGTCACACTGAGTGTATGTTTTATTGATGGTTCGACGTGTCTTGTCGTCAAGTCATGTTGAGTGTGTGTTCGCAAGGTCATGCATGTACGAAGTCACTCGTTCAAATACATGGTCATTTTTTTTTAAACTCTATCGACTATACCAACCTCCAACAACCGAACATCTCCAAAGCTACATTGTGCACTTTCATCTACCAGTGATAGTGTACTACTGCCCATAATTCTGCAGAGCTTGAGCATGCCTCCCAAGCAATCTGCATTACGCAATCCTGGAATCGACTCAATTGACTGTCATCCAAAACAATGCAGAAGTGTCCCAACAAGCCATTTCAATCTGCATTGCTCATAAGAACACCAACCAAGCTTCAAGTTGGTTAACCAAAGAGTTTGACTGGGCAGTGACCCTAGGACTCACTCCCCTAAAAAATTGTGCAAAAGATGAAAAGCATGCCCGCTACGCCGACTAAAGAAACTGTGCTAACACATGGGACAAACGCATTGTGTCTGTCACTATCTCCCTCAAAATATTGCATAGTTTTTCCAGCCAGTCACCCAGTTAGCCAACCTATTGCTCACCTAGAAACCGTGCAAATTTCATTAGAAGTCCCCCTTCTTTTGAGCATCTCACTCATCTCATAAACTATGCAAGGATAAAAGGCTATTCTCCTAGCAAATGCATAGTTGTTTCTTGTAGTACGTCTGCAGCCCGCTGGCAACTCCTTGGAAAAATTACACATTTTTTCTAAGCAAGCCTCCTACAACATGCTACCAGCTCCACGGAGGAATTGTGAACTTTTTTTTGCCAACCCCCTCTGTTTTTTGCACTACTTCCCTCAAGAAATTATGCAAATCTTCCCTCCAACAGAGCTAGATCTCGCAGATAGTCACTTCTAATCCGGATTGTCCATCTCAGTCTCTTAGTGACTTCTACGAAATTTTCACGAGTAGTGCTCAGAGCACCCATCTCATCTTGAAATCTGCCTTTCACAATTTCATAGCATTGTACTCTCTCCCAGTCACCTGCATCTGAAAGCGAATGATAATGCATCATGGTAGACTAGGAGATTTATGGATTTGATGTCGTCTCGTCATGAGTGATTGCAGATACAGGTACATGGATAATACATGATGCAACGATGAACGGGATTAACAAGGAGAACACATGCAAGGATATTTGTTCGTGAACAGATGAATGAAGAAGGCATGCAAGGAGAATTTTTTGTGAACTAATGAAAATGCAAGGAATGCCAAAGTATGAGTGAAGGAGCGATGTGTACATGCGACATCATGCAAACTCCAAGACCATCAAAGATTCCGCACACCTTTCCATGTGCAGATGAAGCTATCATACACCAAGAGGAAATCCATCACTCATCATAACTGCAACTCGACATGCACACCAGTAGCAACATGGATATACCAGCACTGTCGTGTCTAGTCGTGTCCTGAGCCATCTTGCCCAAATCACTATGGTGGCCATACTATTGTCAATAAATATAATGTAATGCCGAAGTCCAAGAGACCCACATGTAATATGAAGAATCATGTAAAGTTGAAGAGTCAAATAAGTAAACAATCATGAGGGAAGTCAAACAGTCACAAGGGCCAATTTTACCCTTGGCTATAAATACCCCTCATTTGTACATCCAAAGGAAGTTTTCACCTTGGCTACTCCCACATAGCCTTGAGAGTATGTAGTCTTTTCTTTGAGCGAGCAGTGGCTCCAACGCCTTGCTTGCAGGGTTAGTGATGTACGGTGTACCGATGTGTCTTAGAACTTTCGCTTAATTAAGAAGCCTGATAATAACCCAATACGTTTCACACATGTATTGTAATTGTTTGTAAGACTAATCTTTGAACACTTGTAATGCATGTTTCTTTAACCTGTGTTAAGACAATTGAACTATTTCGATTGTTCTAATACATATGTTTATGAAAATGTGTTGTTTAAGTTTTTAACTTTGTCTTGCCTCTGTGGGTTGCCTCGTCGAATACTAGACAAAACATTTTCCATAAACTTGTTATAACGATCGTCGCACTCGTGCAGACTACTCCATTCATTGTTGTACATGTTATCTCTTCATTGTGTGTTTGTGACTGTCAGATCTGTGTGGACTACTCTATTGAAAGTTGTGTTGTATGTCTCTAACAGAGTTGGAACTCTTCCCTTTCGACTAGAGACTTACTTCCACCCTCTCCTTTTGCGGTGAAACAATGTTGACACAAGTGACACTAGCACTCACTAGGCACGCGAAACTCATTGTTCGAAGACAAATAAGACCACTTCATGTGCTGACAAGCAAACGCTAAGGAAAACCTTTAAGATAATGGTAACTAGTCCATCATACTAGATGGGACTCCTACACCAAATGTTGTCAGGTCTAGTTTGGACTTCATACCAGGGAGATCCCCTAAATGTTTGTAGGTCTAGCACCATCAACACCTTCCAAAGGGGCCTTGACCTTATGGGGTCTTCAGGGTGCTTCAATCATCAAGAATTCAATGAGTTCTTTGTTCTTTAATGCTTCCTTTTTCTTCCTTTTTTGCCCGATCTTATTTATACGTGCCTTCCACATTCTTCTTATAACTGTAATCACTCGTGGAAAGAAAACAAATAGCCTAAAAAACCTCCTAGTCTAACATATTTCATGCAGATGTTTTGTTCATTCCTTAACAGTGCACTTAAAAGGAGTACGAAGAGATTCTAGGCCCCAGTGCACAATACGAAAGGCTAGAGGGTTGAAGATAAGAATCTCCAAGGCTTTGAGATGTGCTCATGTGCTCAAAAGATAGAGGCACTCAAGGGAGGGCATACGACTCATGTTTGAACGGTGTAGGATGAGACTTCGAGCTTCCCAAGTGTGTTGTGAGCTCAAAGGGAACAAGGATGGTGCAAGTCACATTCCTAAATGATGAAGGGATAAGCTTTGGATTTTTAGGCTTCACCCATGCACTTAAGAAGGAAATGGAGCTTGCATGGCATATTGGTGAAGGAAAGGGATTCAGGGCTTTAAGGTGTGCTCATGGGCTCAAAAGGGCAAAGGGGGGCACAAGGTGAATTGCTGAAGGTTGAAGGTGTTAATATTTGGGTCTTTGGGGTGTGCTCATGTGCTCAAGGAGGGCATGGTCCTTTGGGTTGAATGAGTGTGCTCAAAGGAAGACTTCATTCTTCAAGGACACATTTTAGAACAAGGAAGGGGAAAGATGCTTTAAGAGTGTTCTAAGCACTCTTGTAGGGTGCAGGGCACACTTCTAAATAAGGAAGGACTCCTAATCATAATTAAGAGTGCACTCACACACTCCTTGCCTTATTGGGTTCACTTGAACAATAAAAATTTGTCTAAGACTAGAAGAAAAAACAAGGTGTGAACATAATGCGCTTAGGCATAAAATGATGTTTGACACATTCCAACTCATCAAGAAAACTTGGACAATATTGGAATCTGATAAATAGACATCAAAATGCTACCTTACATACATTCCACAAGAACAACAAACAAAATGTGTTTATGTGTGGCTAAAAAGTGTTGTTTTACAACAACAAAGGTATTACGATGAACAAAATAAATGGATATGCTCTAATCAACGTGGAGACACGTAAGGGTTATTAAGAACACTTGAAACATATAGAATGATTGTGAATGACACTCAATGACCAAGGAAACACTAGATATGATGGAGAAGTAGGCTCCAAAAATAGAATGTAGTGAAAATCTTGAAATGTTATAGCAACGATAACACTTTCCAAGCTATGAAATTTGAAGTGCCCTCCAATGCATACTCAAGCCTCAATCCATAGAAGGGCATTGTTCCTACATTGAAGAAAATTCTTTGACAACAAATCTATGCAAATCAAAATTTCTCTTAGAGAATATCTAGAACAAGGTTTCTATGTAGTCTTATGTAGCTATGATGCCATGTAGGAAAGGAAAGTAATTTTCTATAGCTAATGAATTCGAGTTAAAATCAAGAGACATAAACTTCTTCTACTATATTTCAGAAAGTAAAACACATGATAGAAACACATGCAAACATCAAAATACAAGGAACATAATGATTTTATAGGGGAACCCAACTACAAAAGGGCCCCTCAGCTGATTTAGATTAGTTCAAACCATAATTTGGATCAATAATAATGACTACTTCACAAATCAAGAACACCTTGCACTATAATTATGATCTCCTGCTCACTGAACTGCTTTGACGAACACTTAGCCAAAATAGGCCTAAACTTTCCTCCTATTTCCTTGCACAATGATTGAGGAAATGAAATTAGCTCCTAAAGAATATGATAATTCCCTATTTCCTTGCATAAATCCTTAAGGAATTAATCACATGCTCTGATGTAAAATCCTATTCACTCTACTAGTATACAACAAGATATAAAATTATGCCTTTTCCCTCCACTCACCTGGGAAATTCAAATTCCATGCATGACTGGGTCTATTTTTAATAAATTGGTTAGCTAACTGAGAGATCAGTGAGTAACAAAAAATCTACTACTCAACTAAACTCCTACTGAATCTATTCTAGACTACATCCTAGATAACTGAGGTTGACTAACAATAATTCAACTAGATTACTAAATTTCATCAATCAACCCATGCACAATCCTACTTCTAGCCTACGAGCTTGAATTTACTGATTTAACTAGGAGCTATGGCCATGCCACTCTAGCTAGATGGAATCCAAGTCATCCTACTAATGTGGAAAATTGAATTTCTCCATTTGACTAAGGCATAGGTCAAATGAAGCCTCTTCTTGCTATAATTTCAACATTGGAACATTTCCTAGCACTAACCTTTTAAATAGGTTGGAAGAGCCAAGAGTTCCTTTTGAGCTAACAACTATTACAATAAGTTCTATGAGAACATGATTTCCAAGTTTAGGAACATTGAGGACTAGTTGCAAGAAATTAACTATAATTGAGTCAAGAAAGGTTATCCCCAATCCCCTACCCTTTTTGGTATATACATTGACAAATTAGAAGATTATTTGGAAGATGTGGATTGTGTTAGCCCAACTCTTATAGATATAGTTTTCATAATTCTTCTCTACACTAATGCTATTATCATTATGGAAAGGAGTCTTTATAAAATTAGTAACCAACTAGTTATCTTGAAGGGCTTCTACTCTACTACAAGTATGACTAATAGCATAGGAAAATGAATGTTATGATAATTAAATTAAAAAGAAAACTCACTTATTATATTTTTGTATATGATGATAACAACCTAGATCATTTTT
This sequence comes from Pinus taeda, assembly GCA_000404065.3. Taxonomy (NCBI): domain Eukaryota; kingdom Viridiplantae; phylum Streptophyta; class Pinopsida; order Pinales; family Pinaceae; genus Pinus; species Pinus taeda. The sequence continues at coordinate 139,583 of APFE030900479.1, read as the reverse complement.
CTTCATGTAAATATCTCATAATAAAAGTCATCACAAGTTCAATTGAAACTATAACAATGGGAAAATGATAAATGGAGAATGTAAAGCTTATTATTGAAATGAGAAAACTAATAAATTACTTGACCTTTGGCTATGGCATAAGAAAACAAATCCTATCTAATACTCTCATCACTCTTTTTATCATATATTGATGTGAATTCTGAGGATATAATGTATGTAAGAAATATTGCATAAATATAGAGGATATTTAAAATAATTTGGTAGTTTATAATCTTGAAATTAAAGGATTAGATATTTCTTTTCTTATCCTCCTCATAGCATCAAGTCTTTCCGCTACTCAAAACATAGTTATCATTAGTTCCTAATGTATAATAAAAATATAAATGACATGGATGATAAGAGGTTTACCAAAATTACTTCAAACCTTAACCAAACCACACTAAAGATAGGATATCATAAAGATGCCAAGTATTAGGTAAATCATTGAATAATAAAGGAAGAAATCATTATGTATAACACTAATACTATTAAAAATATTATTACATCTGAATTTAAGAAGAATCTATAATGCAATAAAGAATTAAAGAATAAAACAAAATTAAGATACTACAAGGATACAGTCAATCCTAATATACAATATGAATAATATCTCTTTGATTTGTCTAATGTATGAAGAAAATTAACGTTACTAAAATAATAACAAAATCTTTTGAGTTGCATAATGAAAGAAGGCATTTTGCAATTATCAAATTTTCATGGGACAAAATAATCTATCATCTTAGTTTACTAAAAGGGTTGAAGATAAGAAGAAATCTCTATTTTTTTTCATGTACCCAAAATAAAATCACCATTTCAAAATGTTTATCACAACACTAACCTTCCTAAACTCCTAAGTCATCAAAATTATGATGATATCAGAATGATTCTCTTCATCCTTTTCATGTACATAAATAAACTTTTAAAGAAATCCAAGTAATTTTGATAAACTACTTTTTCTCTTAGTAGACATTTATCATCATCATCATGAATAATATAATTATAATAGTATAAAAACAAACCTGGAAGATAGATCAATATCATCACCATCATCATCATCATCATCATCATCATATTAGTAATATACCAAAAATTGAAAATGTACACCAATTTCCTCAAATTTTTCTATCAATTTTAAAATAAAAAATCTATCCACATGAGAGAAATCATATCATAGAAATATACAAATAACACCTTCACATGGTGAAGAGATGAATAACCATGATTTCAACATCTACGTGATACCAAGAAGAAAATACTTTTTCATCAAAATAGGGAATATATTATATTAAAATATGCACTTTGGGTTGCAATAGTACACCAAGATTAAAAAACTTATGTGTCAAGGAAAACAATATGGTATTTCCTTTAGCTTTATATCTAACAAAAATCCATTGGATACCATAATTCCAAAAGTCATACATCCTCCAAAAAATCCTAAGACCCAATAAAGTTTAACCTCAATGATAACTAACTAAGAATTAATGGTGATATTACATGTATACTTGATTTAGATCGAATGAGGGACCACTATCATTCAAATCAGGAATCATTACATTACCATAAATAACAAAATTACCAAAATAATAAGATACCAGACTGATTTTATTCATGTTGAGCTGAAACTCCTAAATTTGATTTTAGAGAGTGTCAATTTCATCATCATCCTATTCAAGTTACAATTTTTTTCTAGCAGAATCTCCATGGTTGGTGCAAGGTTAGTTTCCACCCAATTATGTATATGTTGCATTTGAAGGATCTCCCCTTGCGGGGATGAAATCTCTCTCTCTACTTTTCTGTTATAATCCCCTTTAAAGATTCTCCCATTCACCAACATTTTCCAATTTTATTCATAATATTGAGATCTAACATACAGTCGATAAACTTCCATAACTAGATGGAAAATAACTAAAGAACTACCAATATGAAGAACTGTAAAAATAAAACCCAAAACGAAGTTCCCATCGACAGACCAAGATTGGAAAGTAGAGAAACCTCTTCTAAGTGGACCAAAATAGTGAACATGAAGAGTAAGAACATGTATAATGCTCACATCCTCACCTGGTTATTCAACCTAGAAACATTTAATATTGATATCACTCTTGCAGACTAAAGCTCCTAGATTGAGATAAACTATATCGTAAATGAATCAATGATTTTCCACACATCAACAAACTCATCCTAGAGAAACAAAGATCGAGAGAGTAATAACTAACATCAAATATTTGTTGTTGAATACTTAATTGATCAATATGAATCCCCTACAATCACCCAATGGAAAAAGTAGCATGCAACTCACATGCCTACTTACCATTGCCAAAGTCCACTACAATACCTTAGCCATTAAATCAATTGCATCATGTAAGCCCATGTTTGCTAAAAAATATTCTTCTATATTATTGTGTCCTAGAACATGATTCAGTGAGTAAGTGCTCAAACATTTTAACTCAAAATAAATACTCTTGAATATGATTTTCAATTTGATATCTAGAGGAGAAGAAACAAAATAGAGATAACATACTATATTGCAAGGGTTTGCTACAATTAAATTATTTTGTTCACATGAAGAGAAATAACCTCATAAATCCCATGGAGAAGGATGCATTCTTATGCTTGATTATTTGTAGCATGTCCAAAACTCTAAGAATAAGATAATTCTATTTATGAAGCCAATGAGCACCCTCAACTCCTATCACCCCTTAGGAAATAAATAAATTAAGGGAAATTTCAAATCACTATTTTATTTGTTGTGGTAACATTTTATATGGCAAAAAACTACTTAGGAATTAATTATGTTGATGATGTATATTTTGGAAATCGAAACAGATGGGTTGCATTTAATCATAGTCCTCATTTTAATCCTATCCATCCAATTTTCAACTCATTGGAAAATTAACAAAATCGAAAATCCTCCAACATAAAATGTGTGAAACTAATTCTATAAATTTATGTGTGTACTAATTTACATTTTTACTCCTACATAAATTTAAGTAAAAATTTCTCTTAAAAAGATATTTATTTACTTAAAATATAAAGAATGTCCAATTATTAGCCACATTTAGCTCATGTGGTTGAGCTAAATGATTAGGAAAAATGATTATTATCGTACACATTGAGATCCAAATCACCTTGGTGATATGTTGAGCATTGATTAATATTTGTTTCATGACATAGAACCTCAAAAAAGCTTAGGTAAATTCATTAAAACAGGGGAAATTGTGTAGTGGTAGTCCCTGTCGACAGGCAATGTCAATTTGCAATTTCATCACCTCCAACCACAATGCTAGAGTATAAATTAGTCAACATATGTGTAAGGAAAAATTGTAAGGCACTCTGCCTTATTTTCAATAGCTACAACCTAACTAGCATTTGTTTCCAAAATCCCATCTATCTTAACAATGTTCTCTATCGATATATATAAGAAAGGTGCCCATCAACATAGTGGAAAATATCATTCTAGTTTATTAGGTGGATGCAAAACTAGGTTGGTTGTATGACATGTTTGCATATTGAAAGGTTCATGTATCTACCTTTCATTCCCTCTTGGTTAGGGGTTTAATATGATGTAATGTAAATTCTTTTAGAAACAAAGACTAGTATTTGGGCAGTAGGTCCTCTCAAGCAGTTCAAGAAATGACATTGACTACAAGCGAAGGTAATATGTATGCACATGGGTGGGTTTTTCTCAACCCTGATCTGATGTGTGGCAACGTTCATGGAATTCTATGGTGGGTCCATTTAGACTTAGAGGCTATTTGTTGTTAGCAGTTCAAAAAAAAATTAGTCTTTGGTGGTCATACGGCTCATAATTTTGGAGAGGAGAGCTCTTTCTATGATTGTGATGGCAATGCATATTTTGATGCTTTCACATTTACACATTATGAAACTAACAAATTATTTGGCTGGAACACTTGAAATTGTTGTGTCCGATATAGATATTAGCCAACAACCTTTAGATTCTTAGCTAAATGCAAGATATGAAATATTAAATTTGGATGTTTCACTAAGGGAGAGAAATGGAGTGGTTGGCATTTGTAGTGAGGCCACTTTTGTGGAAAATGGAATCAAAAACACATTTTGAACAATTTAAATTGTCAGGTATAACATATATTTAGGAAACAAAGGTACTGGAGGATGTTGAATGTTAATATCAAAACATAAACAATTCAATTGGAAGCCATGTACAAGAATTTTACTAGTAACGGAAGTTCCATAATATTTAACATTTTCAACTTATTTAAATGTCTAAGACAAAATTCAAGGACACCATTATTCAATATATTTCTAGATTTGTCTTGATGAGAATTGAAAGTAGACTGGTATTGTTGCAGATCAGTGGAATAAAGGCACTTTTTAAAGATTATATGAAGTAGAGAGGGTGTATATTTGAAAATGTTTCATGCAGTTATGCTAGCAATGAGAGCACAATCTTATCAGTAGTATATAGGTACCTCCATCCGGGAATGATTAATTTATGAAATGAAAAAGGGTTGGTTTCATGCCTTGAAGAAATAACAAGAAAATCCTTTTACACGATGGGAAAAATATGCTAAGCACTAACTTGGATTTTTCCTCAGAAGCTTTAGATTGAATGGGTTACATCGGTCGGACGACTTGCAAATCGATTTCAAACATCAAAACTCCAGAGGCCAAAGTTGGTGATGGGAGTTGCATTCATATTTCTTATGTCCTCCTAGACTATGGGCATATGGGTGACATATAATGAAAATCGTGATTGAAAGAGTTGTGATATCTGCATGCAAATGATGTAATGCTACTACTTGACCAAACTACTTTACCACCTTTACCACGCCAAGACATATTTGAAGTTGTGGCAAGACATATTTGAAGTTGTGAAGAAGAACACACCTACAAGACATATTGAAGCCCAATGAAACTATCACAAAACTCAAAGGTAGAGATAAATACAGAAAAAGAAGAATGAAAGTTGCTAAATATCTGAACCTTAAACCAATGAAGCATTCATAAACATGGTACATGATATAAGAATCCTAGATTTGATGATAAAAGTTATTCAAATTTTCCCAGAAATCAAATATAAGCCTACCAAAGAATGATATGTTTATCTGCTATAATATTTAGTTAGCCACATATGCTTCATGCATAAATTTTCAAAAGCATTAGTTTACAAATTAATTAACAAATGATAATTTGCTAGTCACTTTAATTAAATATCAATGACAACTTATTTGATAACTAAATATGGGGTCCTTATCTTTGGACACTTGCCCATAATGTGATAAAGGTGACATGCATGTAGTTTTTCTCCAAGAAGGGAGTTATGTGACCTTTGTTACTACATTAAATTCGATTTCTCTGTCATTTTTAAAGTTCTTTTTCTCTAACAAGGGGAATATGTTGGATTTCTCTATCATTTTTAAAGCTATTTCTCTCCAACAAGGGGGCTATCTTGGATTTCTTTGTCATTTTTAAAGTTCTTTTTATCCAAGAAGGGGGCTATGTGACTCAAAGGTAGCCATCGGGGTTGATTTCAAAACTAATTTTTTCTCCCCCAAGCAGAGAGCTATGTGACTTGATGGTAGGGATCTGGGTCTGTATCTTGAAAATATGCACCTCGACAGACATCTGGTTCTATACAAATAATATAACAATCCATTAGGATTTGTACAAATCATGCGAGTTACAGATAAAATGTCAGAGGTGTGAGATGTTTTACAATCATAGATTTCAGTGGAATTCCCTCTAGTTAGAGTGGGAATATCCTATTCATGTTCATAACATGCACCATAAACATGCTTATCAATGGAAGGAGAGGATGTAACTAAGGTTTTTCAGGGCGCTAGTAAGCATGGTAGAAAGAAATGAGAGCTCACCATCTATCAGCGATATGGGATTGGTCGAGGAGGTTGACAATTTTCTGGAGCTCTAATAGTACCAAATACGAATTTGCAGGTCTAGTTCACATGCTACATTACTGCTAAAAATATTATGCCACCAATCTACACCCAAGGTGAATTCACCCTTAGCACCATATGTGTAGTCGAATTCTGTGCACAGTGTGCCAAGCTTAATTGGTGCAATATTTTTATGAATGAGATAATACAGGCTTGCACAAATGTGCATGACAAAGATGAAATCTTTCTTTTTAGCTATCTCTTTGTGGCTTTTACAATGTGAAAGTGGCAAGCCACACAAGGACGAGAGTCGAAAGTCAATGATAGGATTGTCATTCAATATGAGCTATGGCGGGAAAGAGAGGAACTCTCCAATGCCACTTTTACTAAAAATGGTCACCTACTTACACTAGGCGTACAAGGCCATTGATCCTAATTTTTGCAGAGGTAAATGGGGGTTTAAGGTAAATGGCGGTTTACACCAATCGAATACAATTGCAAGTTAATGGGCTCTACCTTCGTAAGTTATGGAGTTAGATGAAGGAAAATTGTAACTAGCAACAAGGTTGTGGGTTCTGCCTTTGATTGTGGAAGTGAGTAGAGCAGAACATAGTCAACATGTTGAGAAAAAGGGTTAATAACACACTCATTATTGTGGGCCCTGCGTTTGAGGGGAGCATAGTCTCCACCCTAAGAAAAAGGATAATAGACACAATTAAATAAGTACAATATCCATATTTTAAGATTATTAAAATAACAAAAAAAATTATAACATATTTCACCTACATTCGGTTAGAAATTGTAATTAATCTTTCATGAGGAGTTGATTAAAATTAGAGAGTCAGTTAACTAAGTGTTTAGGGTTGACATCAATGCCAACCAAACAATATTATTTCCAACTACATGTGCTACAACCTGATAATTACAACTTGGAGGATAATGACACCTACTCAACTACAACTTACTCCTACATTGCAACTAATAACTTTCTGGAAGACTACATTGGAAGTATGATAATCTAGAAGAATGCATTGGAACAATATGGTTATCCCATTAACTCTAACAAAGGAAAAACATATTCTTTAAAATACTTAGCTTTTCTTGTTTTGCATATGTTAACCTTCATATGTTATGTCTTGGATTGTCAGTGTGATTTGTCGACAAATTACGTGATGGAGGTGTATTGAAATTGTGTTTGGCACGATTTCTGGTGAATCATGGTTGCAGTAGTTGGTTGATTCTATATAAGGTTATAAATATGTTTTGTAATGTGATAGTTTTTTACTGAAGTGGTGTTGCAGGTACTAGAAGTTTTTGATTGAGGAGAGTTAAATTTTACAAGGTTACAAACTTTCATTGGCTTTCCATAGTCAGCTCATGGCACTGGTACATTGTCATTGTCTTGCAATGGTGTGACCAAAAAAATCACCTTAGGCATCCTATTATTGGCCAATGAGATAACCTGTATGTTGGGAAAGGAAAACCACAAGCATTTCCATGGAATTTTCCCATGGTATATGGTGTCAGTGACATGTTGATCAGGTTCTATTTGATATGGTCATCAAGATAAATGGAAGGAAATTAGTGTGCTAGTTTGGTCCAATTTGATGAAGACAAAATTAGTATAAGTATATCATGTCGTGTTTGAAACTTGATTTAGCTACTCTGAATAATGAGGCTAAATCATATAAATGTAGGAGTAATCATATCAAGAGTTAATGTTGCAGAGGTTTAGTACATCACTATAGAGGCCATGTATCTTGCCTTGTATTACACTAAAATTGATGATCATGTTGTATGGTTGAGTGACTATTTGTACTACTACCCTTAGAGTATGGTTGTGTGAGCTTTTAGTGTTATTGATGTGTTGATTGCAGGATGGTTGTTGTTGTGCTATTGCTGCAAAAAAGGACCCAATACAAAATTGAATGAAATTTTTTTCCATGGTGTTTAGGAAGGTTGGGGCCTTCGGAAGGTGGTGGATTACTAATATAGGGAGTTAGGGCTTCCTATCTGGTAGTGGGTAGTCAGTTGATATTGAGGAGGTTGAGGTCTCCAGGAAGTGTTGGCATGCTATGATAGGGAGTTTCAACTTCCTTGTTGGTGGTGGACAATGAAAGTATTTGTGGAGGTTGGGGCCTTTGACAAGTTGTGGCTTGCTAAATAAGGATTTGGGGCTTCCTATCTAGTAGTGGCCAATATAGAAAAGGAGTTGGGGCTTCCTGCAAAGTAGGCACCAAAAAATGATGTAGAGGGAGTTTGGATTCCTACTAGTTGGGGCATGCAAATATACATAAAAGAAAAGATTGAAAATTAATAAGAAGACTAGGAAAGCAACAATATGGTGGTTTTTCTCCCCTTAAGGGTTTTGCACCTAAAATATATGGTGTCCATTTGTGTTGATTGATATGTTGTGTTTTAAGGTTGCATGCATGATGATATTTGTTATTCATTTACTATGTTGTTGGCTATCTAAGTGTTCAATTGTTTGATTAATTATTTCACAAAAATTGGTTACGATGATACATTCAATGTTATACTAATTCACCCCGCCCCCCAACAATATAAATAAGTTTCCAACAATTGCTACGAAAGCCTGGTTCCTTTTCTTGCATCTTAATCGCCAGAAGGAAGATCTTGGTGAATCATGGATCTTTAAAGTGATACACTACTCAATGTCACAAACTTTCAAGAATGGAGAGAGAAGGTAAAAGAAGAATATATACTCATGGATCTAAGCTTTAGAAAGTGGTAATAAATGGTTATGGCAAACAACCCCTTCCAAAAAAAAACCTCAACGATGGAATTCCAAAGCCAAGTATGCAATTCACAAAAATATTCATTTCCATGGACCTTGAGAAAGTCATGGATCTCAAGTCTGAAAAATAAATTTGGGATAGGTTGTAGGCCCTATATGAAGAAGAAACCAGTAGAAATTTTGGAGAGAAGGAGAAGAAAAGGAAGAAAAATAAAAATGACCCTCGAAAGAAAAGTGATTAGCCAAATGAGATATGTTCTCCTCGTATCAAAATAGTTGACTGTCAAGAGGAGAGACCAGTTGAAGATCAAGCTAAGCTTAACTTAGCAATGGTTGAAATTTAAAGTCTCTTAACATAAAATAGATAATTGAAGAATCTCCTTCAAATATTTGAGGGAATATGCTCTAGAATAAATGAAAGAAAATAAGTAAAGAAAACATAAATTCTACATTGCAGTTTTAACCTCAAAAATAAGAAAATGATATTACTATTAATTCTCCTTTTTGATTTGGACATTGATTTCGTGAGCTTTTTTTACAACATTTTTTTTAGAGCAAACTATTCTATTATTTAAAAATTTAAAAATATACAGAGCACAAAGAGACATTACATCTTACTTTTTTCCCAACAACCATGTTAACATGACATACAAGCTTATCCTAAGTGAGATTATCTTCCATTGGGTGACTAAGTTTTATGGAGCTTATCCATTAGTAAACAAATTTATCCAAAAGAAATTAATGTATCTACCAAACATATAGAATTCAGAAGGTTGGTTTTCCTGGTAAATAAACCAAGATTACCTATTAATTCTAACCTAATAGACACATAAAAACTAGAGAGTTGAAAGGAAGAAATATAAGGAAAATCAGACATGCAACATTAGCACCAGTTCTACAAATGGGCATAGACATTGAGAATGTTGGAAAAAATATCAAGTGTCTTGTCCAATATCAAAAGAAAATATCCCACCTTTCTTTTTAGAAAGCCTCTTCCAAAATGAAAGATGAATGAATCCTTTTTCTCAACCCTATCCAAATGCGGACACATATATAATATTTCAACCTTTTAACCAATGAAAGTGTGCACTACCATTAGCTCAATATGCCAATAAAGCTCTATGGTTCTAAAATTTTTGGTGTCATGGATGTGATTGATACCTATGTTTGGAAAATATGTAGTAATTATGGCCTCAATCTCATCATCAATGAGTGAAACTCTTAGATTAAATCTCTTCCTCAGAAATATTTAATTTCTTCCTTGCTACAAGTGTGGCCTCTTTGTGGAAGAGTTGAGTGGTCTCCTTGGTTGTAGATTCTACCATTATCCATCTCATGGGAGGGTGTCCAACATGAATGGGATGGGATGCGATAAAAATCTCTTAAGGACACTAGTTGCAAGGAAATGCATGCAAAAAGATAATAATGTTAGATTGAAGGAGGATCAAAATAGTCATGACAATAGATAAAGGGATTGGGAGTGAATTCTAAGCCATAATCCAATGCTAACGGGGATGGTTGGGTTGCACGATGTGACTATGCCTTTGTATTTGTGCCAAAGGTGTTGAACTAATGAGAAAGTGATTTGGATACCATCATATCCAAAGGCCCATCACAAGGGGTGTAATTATCATAATGAGATGAGCCTGAGGTTGCCAGTAGACAGTGGCACATTTCCTCACATTGCGAGGAGTTTGCATGACTAACTATCTTAGTTTATCGATCCCTTAGTTAGCCAATTGATGAAATATTTTTAGCAAGCGCTAAGAAGATGTTAAGACCATAGTTGCAAAATGTAGTGTTTATCCCCAAAAAAAAGATATTACTAATAACACTAGTTTTCAAATTAAAAACAAAAATAACCACTAAATATAACCTAAAAAAATTATTCTTATTAAAATTAATAACTATGTTCCTTTAAATGTTATCTATACACCTTTATTTTCTTACACCAATAAGTTAAGAAATATCTTCAAAATACAACTCCCATAATATTATAACTATTTTTATCAATAAAATAACAATTATATTAAGTGATAATACTATTTATTGTAATTTCACAACAACATGAGAGGTAAAGCAATACTAGAAATAATGAAAATAATAATAAAGCAATATAATAATATAATTCATTGAAATAATATAAAAATTCATATCTCTGTAATTTCATTAATTTTTTTTTTTTAATATAATTTTTGTGATATTTTTATTCTAAACCTTTAAAATACAATTTTTAATATATAAATAAATTAGAATGTAATATAAAGAATAATAAAAATAGATAATTTATATATATTTAATAATTCAAATTTACTATTTTAACAATTTTAAATAAATTTCTAACCAAATGTAAAAACAAATATCAAGTAAAAACAAATATCAAAAGAATATAATTTTTAGAATATGATATACTATGAATCAATCAATTAGGTGCTAATTAGTAGCTTTGAACAAATATCAAAAGAATACATAAGTCGAAAAATTAAGTGCTAATTAGTAGCTTTGACTAGAATGATAGCTTAAATCATAATATTAATGACTAGTTTGTCTGACTTGGATCCTTAATGAGTGGTTTCATCAATGGCCACGTTGTTTAGTCCACTTGGCAGCCTCATTAGTAGCTCTGACTGAATGATAGGTTGAATGAAAATATTGATTGAGGATTTAATGAATTACGTTGAAAAATCGAACACATGCGAGCAGCTTTTTGTTCTTCATGCAAAAGCTATCGTGAACTTCTTGGCATCGCGAACCTACAGATAGTAACTTGCAAAAATGCTTTTTAAAAATTTAAGATTAGCTGGAGCTTTTTTTTAATGACTCATAACATAAAAATAATAATTTCAAAAGACTAATAAATGATTTTACCAATTTAATAATATTAATTTGCTTTTTAACATTAAAATAGCACGCCGAGTGACAATATACAAATATGTTTTATAGTCCATTTTATATTTTAGCTTATGAGTAATGATACACTTCTCAACAGTGTTGTGATCGTGTTTATAAAACTATACCTTAACATTTTCATTTGCCCATTCATAAAGACAAAAATGTAAACTCCAGCTGTGTGCAAATATTTACCAAATCCAGGGAGGTCGCCTTATCTAGATATGTTCGAGATAGAATAAACCAGCATAATAAACTAATCAATACCTGTGAAACCAAACCAACTCAAATGAGTTCATTAACATGATAGGTCAGATGCAACAGATCTGATTGTAGTGCAAGAGTTTTGGAAAAATAGAAGGGAATAAGTTTACTATTGGATTGGGAATTACAAGTTAGGAGAACCACGATAACAAGGTAAGCTTATCGTTCCGAATATTAATCTCCAACTTGTAACTGTTATATATAAGTATGAATAGAAATCAAGGTGATCTAATGGTAATATGTTTCTCCTCTAGAAAGCAGACCGAGAGCGCTGAACTCTGGTGCGTGATAATGGGGAACTTAAGGTGATGTGTTATCTACTCTGATATGGACAGCAGTTCTGAAAGACTGTTATGTGTGTGGGACTGTAAATCACAAGGATTGTTATATCACTCTGCGTGTATTGTTGAGTCGGTGGCTTACTTTGGGGGCTCTTGGCGGGACACATATGGCATATAGGTTACTGGTGTTTTTTTGGGGCATCCTTATCACAATTGTCGATTCCCTGAATATTTGGAAATTAGATTGACATGGACGCGCTCGAATTTTTGACATCACCTATGTTCCTCTTATTGCAGAATATTTGGGAAATCGACCATCAAGAGAAGCTCAGGGAATTTTTTGTGGTTTTCATTTTGATATGCTTAATACATGATACTGTCCTTATATGGTCAATCGTCGGAGTCGGGCCTTGATTTGGAGGGCATATTTGAGGGTTTATAGCTTGCTATAGATTTTAAGGATATTGTTCTTGACATTGTTGATCTCTCACCAGTCAATCTATTTCCACTCATCTCACTGGGATGTTTCATCACCGCTATCTGGAGATACCTCAAAGTTTTTCGCTCCTGTTTCGTAGCTCTATTCATTTTATATCTCATCTTTATAGAACAGGTAGATTGTCGATGTCGGTGGCCATATGTCTGGGTGGAAACGTCTTCTAAAGACTATAGATCCGACAGAAGACATTGACCTCGAGGTCCCCCGAACAAGTGGAAGAAATATTTCCTGTGGAAGAAATGGTTAGATTCTTTTTACATTTCACGACCATGCAAAGAGCTTGGTTTCAGATGATGTCATAAGTGGTGGAAGTGTTACCTGTGCTAGTGTTGTTGTTGTTGAGAATAGTATTATAATTTTTGTCTTACAATTTCATTATCTCTTCACCATTTTCGACTGGCATGATACTGCCTCCCTGATCCGGACTTGGTCGGGGGGTGGAGCCTTTGGAATTCCAGCAAGATGTCGGATATCTCTATTTTCCGAGATAATTTGAAATGGCTTCTCGATTTTCTGAATACAAGACATATATCACTGCAACAAGCAATTTTTGGTGGATTTGATTTCTATTGTTTTCGAGGTGGTAAGCATAATACCTCTTGCTTCGAAGGTGGTGAACATATTTTAAACACTAGCATTTGTATTCCTTAATTGGAGTAATCTATAATGCGACTTTTCAAAGATTTCGATCATTCGAAAAGCACATTATTCTGGCCAACCACTTAACCGGCTTTTCCTTTTTCGTCTATGTCACCTCTCCGCAACGTGAACTCCGTTACCTCCGTCACCGTCACCTCGCACTCCGACTGCCTCTTTCAAATTCACAATATTTGATGGCTCCTCGCAGGATTGGCAGAGCGTACAAATTCCAGAAATTATTCCCCCACGAATCGAACCTGTGTTAATCTGCGTTTATCGTTTCCAGCAGAGAAGTACTCTTCAATGGCGTACCACCCATAGGTTATCTACCGATAGCTTGATATCTTATTCGCTGACAGCATTTCGCTCGCTTGGTGGTTCTGCTCTGGGCAAGGGCGGGGTAGCAGGGGATGCGCTGGTTCACATGAATTTTTCAAATCGAGTTGGCGCGATTTCCATATGCTCGTTAAGGCATCGGCAGGGTTGGTGAATTTGAAACAAGTAGTCGGCATACGAGGTGACGGTGACGGAGACGGAGGTATTGGAGTTCACGTTCCGGCGAGGTGACTGAGACAAAGAGAGAAAGGCCGGTTGGGTGGTTGGTCGGAATAATGCACTTTTCAGATGATCGGAATCTCCAAAAAATCGCATTATAAATTACTCCATAACTTAAGTGACCTTTAAAATGCAGCATACACTATAAAATGAGAATAGAACTTAAACTACTTAAAAAAAACATCTTACCCATATATCTATGTAAACCCTAGACTTATAAATGTTTTGAATGCAGTGAAATGTCTCCCTATAAATATTGCACATTACGGTTTTTTGTTTGAATGCAGTGAAATGTCTCCCCATAAATATTGCATATTACGGTTTCTCAAAAAACATACTGGAATATAAAATATCTTATTAAAA
>APFE030900479.1:81500-124518 GCA_000404065.3 Pinus taeda | reverse complement strand
AAGCATATAGTATGCTAGCGTGATGTGATTCATATTTCCGAACCATTAGGAATTAGGAATCAATTTAAACTAACTCTGGCATTAGTGTAGCAGTATGAAACGCTAGGAGAGTTACAAAGTTTGGAAGTGTCAAACTGAACTAGAACTAATTTATAAGTGGCTAAAGTTGCCACTTGGTGGTTTTCATGGTGTTATTTGGCCTTTTCCCGAGAAAGAGATGCTATAAGCATATAGTATGCTAGCGTGATGTGATTCATATTTCCGAACCATTAGGAATTAGGAATCAATTTAAACTAACTCTGGCATTAGTGTAGCAGTATGAAACGCTAGGAGAGTTACAAAGTTTGGAAGTGTCAAACTGAACTAGAACTAATTTATAAGTGGCTAAAGTTGCCACTTGTTGCCACCAATTACTGCATGTTGCATGCTTCGGTGTCTGCATGTTGATTCAGTGTCTACGTGTTCATAATTGTGTTTCTCTAGGTTGGCGGTGGAGGAAAACCAAGGGAGGAGCAGTGTTTGGACCAGAGAGATCTAGAAACCAGATTGCTGCAAATGTTCTTCTGCTGGTTTGGCTTCACCATTGTTGAAGGCATTCTTCTGCTGGTTTGGTTTGGCTTGGCTTCACCATTGTTGAAGGCCTGACATCACCCTACAAACTGCTATTTACTGTTGTTTCTGGACTGCTGCTTCAGAGTTAAGATTATGTAATCTCTACAAACCTTTCAAACTTTGAGATTAATTTCCTTTCAACATCTTTGTTTGAGGTAAGCGCCCGGGAACAACAGCGTGTTGTAAAAAATCGTACCTTTGCCATAGATCCTCCCTTTGCCAGGAGAGAAGAGTGACACCCTTTCCAATCTATCATTCAATCTTCTCCCTTTCAATCTTCTCACTGCTTACCGGAACTGCAAAGCGGACCTTAATGAAATAAAAACTAGCCTTCTCCTTACCACAAACAAGTGTTATGGCGGTATAGGCAACTTTAGCTGCAGTAAGTAGGAACTTTGTCGTAGCTATGTTAGAGATTTCATTGCGAGCGTTGAAGTCTTTTCATATATTATGCAAAACGTTTGGCTGAAAGAAAGCCTCGTTATTGACTGGATAGGTTGATTTACCAACTTCGGAACAACTATTCAGGCAACAGATTTGGTCTATAGTTGGCGTGCGTGATGCCATGTTGTAATGGTTTTCTCGAAGTGGACTGCAGCGAGGATCCGGAGCATATAATATGACTCATGACTATCAGGTTTGGGGTTCAATACAAAGAAACAAGAATGCTTTCTTTATTCATATCAGTGAGCAACAACGACCTTACCTATTTTTTTGGTCAAAAGGTCTCAAAGAGGTAGAAAGAGGGCGTTGCAAGATTGGGCTACCTGCTCGAAGGAATACGGGAAGCATATTCGGTCCAGATGCTCGAAGGATGCTGCTCCACCACAGCATAGTCAGAGCCACTACCTCCCAACGCATCCTTCCATGCCTGAAATCTGAATGAGCGGTTTCAAAATCTAAATGAGCATCGCTGGGTGAACACACCTACATCACAATCGCAATATAGATATACAACAAAGTTCAATCAGTATAAACATATATCATATGAGGTAAGTGAATTTTATTTCATTTATTTTTCTTAAGAGGATTCGATGGATGATTGACTGCCCTGAAAATTGCTTGCTGCTGAAAATTGTTTGCTATAGAGGTCTAAGTATGTCAAGCAGAAGTTCAGTCAACTCACCTTTCCCGGCAGAACACGTTTAAGAGGCAGATCCACTTGTTTATCCAAAAGCATAGGATGACCTAGTAGCAGATCCACCAACAGTGCTTCGTTTAGTTCCAATCATTAATCTATTTAAGTATAACTAAAAATTCACAGATACAAATAGATGCATACAACTAGACATAGACATATAACAATAAAGTAGGACACAGGGACGAAGTGCAGAAAACGATAGCGCTTATGCATAAGAACAGTGATTTATGAACCAATCTCCAATAAAAGTTAACAACAGGCTCATTTACGTCGAATTGCATGAAAAATATAGGAAACGTGGCACAATATTTTTGACAAATATAGGGAACGTGGCACAGACTTTTTGATGCGTGATATTACCATCTTCAATTCGTCATATTCAAAGCCTAAGTTTCTGGTTCTTTTCTTCTCTGTAGCATATGTCACCCCTATTGTTCACCTGTCAATCATTTCTTGCCTCGTATATCATTTTTTTATTGTTGACCTCTCAATCAATTCTTCGTTTATTATCTGCGATTTCGATTATTTGACAAACGTAGTGCTCAATATTTAAACCCTATACACAACAAAAAGAGGAAAGCTCCACTGTTACGCACTTGACATCTCAAATAATATACTTCGTTTATCGATAAATAGATTTGGTGTTTCAATCTCCCCAAGATATAAATTTATGAGTCCAGCGTACCAAATTCATTGAACGTTTCTAGCTTTTGGAGACCTCACTCACATTTTAAGTCAACACATTTTTTTAAAAATAAGGACTGAAGTCAGATCTTTTCACTGCAGAAGCAAGGGGATGGGGATCGATCGAGTTCAACAACTATTGATATGATGAATACATAAAAGACTGGCCTAGATTTTCAAGTTACTGCAAGCCCAATTGACAGTGTACTCACAGCTGAACAACCCCTGAAACGTTAAAATAATTATCCATGTTTCCTCAAGCTGATATGAATAAGCCTATCTTAATTTATTTTTTTGACTGGGGAGTATAATGTTCGGATTTCTTATTTTTTCCTCAAGCTGATATGTATACAGTCTATTGCAATTTACTTTTCTGACTGGGGAGTATAATGTTCATATTTCTCATGTAAGAACTTAATGTGGCAAGCTCCTTCCAACTTTGACTGCAATGAAGATGAGTGGAAATAATCGAGAAAGTGTCCCTGTGTTTAACTCTGGTATTTGATGGTGTCTTTGATGTTGACATTCGTTTTAGGTTCAATAACTCTGGTCTTTGATGGTGGCCTTGATGTTGGCATTCGTTTTAAATTCAATAAAGATTGCTTTGGACTCTTGTCCATAGCATATGCAATCAACTAACGAGTACTCGAGAGTAATTCTTTTAGTGTGCTCCGACTCTTCAAATTAGTGCTTTCCTGCAACTCTCTTCAGATAAGTGCTTTCTTGCAACTCTAGACCTACCACATGGACATCTGTGACATTGAACTCAGAACAGTCTCCTTTCTATTACGAGATGTGGAGACCGTGTGATTTATTTTGCTTATACTAAAGCCATCATAGGAGCTCCCATCGGTTCATAGCTCTGAAAAGAATACTGTAAATGAACTCTGAAAATTAACATAATTCGTGCCATATTTTGCATCTAATGATGGCAAACCTGTTGTCCCATGTTGTTATTCCTTGAGGTATTATTTTTAATGCTTTTTTTCTATTTACAGTTTTTCTGTATATGAAATATTATCAATTTTTATCTCGGTAAACTATGAAGTAAAGCGAACTCAAATCTCAAATCTTACATGCTAGTTGCAAACATGCTAATTGCAAACCTGCTATCCCATGTTGTTATTCCTTGAGGTATTATTTTTAAAGTTTTTTTCCTATTTACAGTTTTTCTGTATATGAAATTATCAATTTTTATCTAAGTAAACTATGAAGTAAAGCAAACTCAAATCTGAACTCTTACATGCTATTGTTTAACAACGGCCGTTGCTTTACAACAGCTAGTCTTTTGCACTACTACAGTGTTGCATTGTAAGCAAATTTTATTTTCTATTATTTCAAAAATTAATTAAACAAATTTTATTTTTGTTATTTCAAAAATTAATTAAGGTGGCAGGGACTTGCTGCCTCTGCAGCTCCCTTGTTTAATTTTAGGATTTCAAAAAAAGTTGATTCAATTTCGAAAGCAGTTATAATCCAAAAACACAATAAGTGTACTAAATTTGACAATTATTCTTTCAAATTATTGCTTATAAAAAATTATAATTATTTTAATAAAAGAATATATATTTCACTTCTACTTTTCGCTGCTAAGTTAAAGAAGCATACACAACAATGACTATAATATTCAAAACTATAAATACTATAAAACTCTTTATAAGATTTGGAACTATACATGCTATAAAATAAATTATGCATTTGCATTTTCGCTTGGGATTCTCCAAAGAAAAAAGATAATAGTTCATCTATCTCAAGGGAGTAAATTTTTTTATTAATTCATACATATGCTAGATTTGTAGTCCGTTGAAATAAAAAGGAGATCTAAGTTTTTAATTTAATTATCTAAAACAACGCTTGAAATTGTGAAGAAATTTATCTACAAACAAATTAGCGAAATATTTGATACATCCATGTCACAATGTCAACTCTATTTAATATTAATGCAAAAACTACAACTAAATCTATTTCGAAAAACTACTAATTGTACAATTTCTAGTTAAAAGTGGCTTTAATTCGATGGTGTATGATAAAGAATGTAGAGGTAGAAATACACAAATATTCCATTCAAAAATAGAATGGAGCGAATAATTTTTCTCATCATTCAAAATAAGTTAAATAAATTATATATGGGACAAGGAAACAAATAGTAATAAATAACTGGAAAAAAACTTAACTAACTCAACCAAATCTAAATTGACTAAGAAAACTAGTAGGAAGTGAGATTAAATATCATGGCACCTAACAAACAGAGAGATTAAATATCTCAACACCTCTTCCTAATCTCAATTGTTACAAGTATTGGGATTTACAATTCCCGATTACCCTATTTGAAATTCAAATACATTTTTTCTCATTGGCTTTGGGAAAATATCTGCAAGCTAATCTATTGAACCACAAAAAGAAAGTAAGATATCTCAATCATTAACAAACTCACAAATGATATGAAAACATGTGTCAATGTGTTTACTCTTTTAGGGAAAGGATTTATTTTTTGATAAAGAAATTGTAGAATTGTTATTAGAGCAAATAGGTGTTGACTCCTTTTGAACATTTGAAAGATCCTTCAATAGTCTTCTAAGTGACATTGCTTGAAAAGTGTTGAAGTGACAACTACATACTCTGCCTTTGTAGAAGATATTTAAATGATGGGTTTCTTCTTGGATGCCCATGAGATCATATTGGTTCCAAGGTGAATAAACATTCCTTGAGGTCCTTTTGTGATCATCTAAACTTCCTGCATAATCGTTGTTTGTATAACCTGAAAGTGAGTTATTTTCTGAATTTGTGTAGAACGGGCCATAATCAATTATTCCTACAACATATCTTAATATCCTTTTTCTGACCTTCCAATGGGAAATCTTGGGTGATTTCATAAACCTGGAAACAAAACTAGTTGCAAACATGATATCTGGTCTGGTTACAGTGAGATATAAAAAACTACCATCTACAATTTTATACAATGTGGAATCATCTCATGGTGCTACATCTTGTTTGCTCAACTTGGTGCTTGGAACAATTGGAATATCAACTAGTTTTCAATTGGTCATTCTAAACTTTTAGAGGATGTCAATGGAATCTTTGTGTTGACCAACAAGAATTCCATTAGCATATTGACGAATCTCAATGCTTAAGAAGTACTTCATGAGATCTAGATTAGTCATATCAAACTTTGTTTACATTGTTGCCTTGAATTCGTCTAACATAATATTGCCTGTATAAAGTATATCATCAACATAAAGGCAAACAATGGGTATTTCACTTGCATGAGTTTTGGTATATAGAGGTGGCTCGTGGCTGCTTTTCCAAAACCACTTTTGATCAGACAAGTGTCGATGCGACTGTACCAAGCTTGGGGAGATTGTTTCAAACCATACAATGCTTTCTTTAACTTCTACAACTTATGCTACTGTCCTGGAACCTCAAAACTAGGAGGTTGCTCCACCTAAACTTCTTCCTGCAATATACAATTTAAGGTATCAAATTTTAGAGCAAGTTGAAAATTTTTCTATTTGTGTTGAGTTGTTGTGGCCAAAATAGTTATGACAATGTCTAACCTTGGTATTAGAGCAAAGGTTTAACCATAGTCAACACCAAACTATTGTGAGAATCCTTCGGAAACTAGCATTGACTTATGTTTTTCAATTTCTCTTTTCCATTTAGTTTGGTCTTGTATATTGTAACATCCCCGATAACCTCACAAGAAAATGCAAGGAGTTAGAAAACTTTTTCAGCATTTACTATGTGTAACTTTCTAAGTTACTTTCTGTATTTCTTTAATTAACATTAGATAAACCATCATCATTACATAGAGTAATATTTAATAAAATAATAGTGAGTTACATAACCATTAACTGGCATTATCGTATCATATTAACTTAAACTTCCTGATGTAACCAAGCATCAATTCCGTGACTCTTTTGACTTAGTTAGTAAATCACATACTTGATAATATAAACATCAAATCATGCAAGGAATCAACATCATAAAATGGAACAACAAATAATCACATCATTAGACATCGATATACCTTGGAAAAGCTGTAGGGTGAAAACCAACAAACATTTAATTTTATTATTAAAATCTCATGAGGGTGTTCACCCCTCACTTAATGGCTTGTAAAGGAGCCCATCCCTTAACCACTTTCATAAAATTTTATATAGAAAAATCATCTTAAATGCAACATAACTAGTTATAAGCTATTACAATCATCATGATATCATTTACCCATGAATCCTCCATCTCTATGCCTTTATGGTTCGACTATTCCCACTAGTGGATCATCCTGCAATTGGCATTCCTTACTTTGGATGGACCAACAAATCTTTATCTGCCACAATGTTAAACATGAACTATCCTTTGCACCATCCTTTCTTGCCATTGTTGTCATTAGCACACTTGATATCATGATCAAATAAAATATTAATCAATCAATAATAAATCTTTATTAGTGACACTTCAACATCTATTCATGTGCATACATATAACATAAACAAAATGTCATGAAATGTATTGTTTAAGATCATTGGACATGCATTAGTAACAAAAATATCACCATCAAGCGTCAGATTTCCAATAAAATGCTAACATAATCTTTCATGCACTTTCATATTCTTTATTATTGTTCATACTAGAAAATTTTAACATACTAGATACTATTATTGTTCATGCAAATGCATTACAATATTTCAAGAGAACTAGTCCAAAAAGCAATTTTAGTTGTGCCTACTATTATGATTTCTTTTCCAAAGGGATTAATGCAATAGATTTTATACTTATGCATGTCAATGCATGTTCTTTTCCATGGGAGAGTTATTCACAATGACTATTATATATAAAAATGCAAGATCTATTTCAAACAAAGTTAACATAAGAGGTATAATTTCTTTCATGCAAATACTTGTCCTCTCCAACAAAAAATAACATGATATCTTGTTCTTCTTGCATGTGAAGTATATATTTCCTTCCAAAGGAAACTAACTAAATCTTGCATGGAAGAGCACATTTCTTTTCCAATGGATCAAATGCATAAAATCTATTCGTTCATGCATGCAAGCAAACATTTTCCTCTTACAAAAAGATCAATCCCAATAACTATACATAATCTTCTTCCAAAAGAAAGCTAATATCATGGTTAATCCCTTTACGTGTTCGGATGAATATTATTTTTCCCAAAAGAAGGCTAACTAATCAATAAATTTATGCGATTGCACTTTTCTTTTCTCTAGAATGTAATACCAAAACTATACTTTTCCATGCATGCAAGTACATATGTTTCTCTTAAAAACCTTCCAAAATGAATCTTAATGCAGTAAATCATGTGATTACCAGTTTTCCTCTCCAATCATCTAATTCAATAATGCATGTAAGGACATCAATTTTTCTCTTCTCTTCTTTTTTAAGAGTTCTAACACAACAAATATTTCCGTGTGCATATATATATATATATATATATATATATATATATATATATATATAGATATATTATATATAATATATATATATATATATATATATATACCAAGGAATCTAACACGCTAATTATTCCTTTTTCAAGAGTTAGATAACTCACTAGCTATTATGCGTGCAATACAAAATTGCTTCCTATCATTTCACACATAAGACAAATTAGGAATATTTCCTCAAGAAATAACATGAATAAAAAATATTTATCAAATAACACAACAAATTGCCTTTTCTGCAATTGTTTTTATGTGAAATCTTTCTAAAAAAATATACTTATCTCTTTTTGCACAACTCATGTTTCCCATGGATGTAAAATCAAATATTAATTTTGAGTAGATGAAATATATAAGATATCATTCCTATGGACATAAGCAGATATTCTCTTTAAGAGTCTAATGTTTCTCTTTAAATATTTAATGCATATGCAGCATGAGAATATCTCTGGTAATCTTTTAAATGAAATAACTTAATTTATTTTCAAAAAATATCAAACTTAATAGATATTTTTTTGTGAATGCAATTAATTTATTTATTTTCAAGAACACTAACGCATTATCTATCTCTACATGTACATAAACAACTATTCTGATTGTGATGACAAATCAAATGGTAGCACTATGTTTTACATAGTTTTTCCTATTTTAGTCATCACTTTTGGGCATGATTTTTAACATTTGGAAACGAATTTTTGAAAACAAAAAGTTTATTTTTTGTTAGAAACGGGTTCATTTCAAAAAACCTCTCTCAGTTTTTACATAGGTGTCATGGTTTAGAATATTAGTATGAATCCTTTCAGCTCATTTTTCTAGATTTAAATATTAAATAATTTCATGTTTTAGTCATCAATTTTGGGCACAATTTTCGAGAAGTTGAAAATGAATTTTAAAAATATGAAGGAGGATTTTGTCAAGAACGGGCTCATTTACAAAAATGTCTTTTAGCTTTTACAAATATATCACATTTTGGGAGATACGGAGAAATATTTGGACCCTATTTTTCAATAACTCATGCAAATCTTTCCAAGATTAGGTTGATTAAATTATCTCCGTTTTTCAATAATTCATGCAATATTTTCAAGAAATCGACCTCTATATGTATGGAAGTTATACTTATTTTCATGGTAGCTATGTTTCTTACATGCAACCATATACTTCTTTGCACAACGGCTATTTTCCTGCATAAAAACATTGCTTCTCTAAAAGAAATTTGGCATAATAAATATTAATCTCACACACATGCAATTTATTTTCTAAGAGAAATATAATATAATAAAAATTGATCTCACACATGAAAATTATTTTAATAATTTGATGAACACATCTGGCCATATTCATGATTGACTGATTTTTTTCCTTTCCGCTACTCCATTATGCTATGGAGTGTATCTTGTTGTGTCCTGCATGGTGATTCCTCAATTTTGAAAAAAAGAATTGAAGTCATTGGAATTGTATTCTCCTCATCTCGCCTCCTTCATTTGTACCATTTTTCAGAGTAGTATGGCTCTTCCAACACCTACAATCTTGGTAACTGTGGTGGATGGGTAGGCTGATTTACAACTTCATCAATTTGATTAGACCAGGATTTAGTTTCAAAAATTTTAACATCTCTGCTTAAAACAACTTCTTGGTGACTGAATTATAGATTTGATAGGCTTTTGATTATTCGCTATAGCCTAAAAAATACATCTTTCACCTCTATCATCAAGCTCCTTTCGCTACTGCTCAGGAACATGTGCAAATGCTATAGAACCAAAAATGTAAAAGTGAAAAACATTCACCTTCTTACCATCCCATTCTTTTTGAGAAATTTCATTTTTGGAGACTGATTGTTGGATACCTATTGAGAACATATGCTACGGTCGAAAATTCTTTAGCCCAATATTCATTGGACAACTTATTCTCGCGAAGAATACATATGGCCATATTCATGATTGATTGGTTTTTTCCTTTCTGCTACTCCATTTTGCTATGGAGTATATCTTGTTGTGTTATGCATGACAATTCCTCACTTTCGACAAAAAAAATTGAAGTCATTGAAACTATATTCTCCTCCTCTTTCTCACTCGAGAATGTTTAAAGGATTTCCACTTTTCTTTTATACCTTTTCTTTGAGCTCTTTGAATATAGAGAAAGTATTAGATTTATTTTTGAGAAAATAAACCCATATCTTCCTACTATAAGAAATTAAAAACTACCGCCAATGGAATGTGTTTTCATTGCGCCACATATGTATGTATGGACTAGCTCTAAAGGATCTTTTTCTCTAGTGGAAGATGTTAGAAAGCTATCCCTTTTATGCTTTACTAGAATGGAAATTTCACATTTACAATATTATTCATTCAAAATAGGGAGACCAATGACCATAAAATGTGTCTAAAGAAGACTTAAACTCTTTATGGGATAGCCATACCTGCCATATCTGCGACTCATCTATTCTTGACATATTGTGTGAAAAACACTGTGAAATATTTCGACTTCTAAGAGTCAACGGGAAAATCCTATTTTCGGTTTTTTCAACCTTTTCTATCACTCTTCCATTGGGAGGTTTTTCATAGATATAACATGTGTTCCCTTGGAGTATTACATCATAAACATGTTCCATCAATTGACCTACACTAATGAGATTATGCTTCAAATGTGGAACATAATAAACATCAAGTATATATTTTTGCTGATTTTGTTTAGTAAGAACAAGGAAAATACCTTTCCCTTCAACTTTAATATGAGAATGATCTCCAAGACTAATTTCAGATGTTATTAAAGCATCGATGTAATAAATTATATTTTTGTTAGCTATCATATGATTGTTGCAACCACTATCCAACAACCAAAGGTCTTCATTGTGACTGTCTTTAGAAATATGGAAGGAATGAAACATGGTTTCAAAGGATTCTCCTTCATTGTTGGAGATATGGACACTTCCTCTTTGTTGATCTGATTGTTTCTCTCTATATTCATGTTCACAATGTCCAAATTTCTTGCAATAATAACATTGGATAATTAATTTTCTCCATGTTCCATTTCTTTGTGTTTTGTTTTTCATAGGTCTCGATTGCTCTATTGCATGATGACGTTCTGATCGACCTCTACCTCTACCTTGCTTGCTACTACCTCCTATCCTCCACCTCTGCCTCACTTGCTACTCCCTCCATATCATCTGCCTCTGCCTCTTCTAGAAGAAATTTGTGCTTTGAAAGCTTCTTCCATGGAATCTTCTGCGAGGTTAAGTCTTGCTTCATGTGATAGAAGTGATCTGGTCTTCGTGTGATAGAAGTGATCTGGTCAATTGTTCTACTGGGAAAGTTTTAAAATAGTTGGATTCTAGAATGATTATTAAATCCATGTCATATTTCTTAAGCAGGATTTGAAGGAATTTTTCAACTATATTATGATCTGTAATGGTTTATCCAATAAGTTTTATTTGATTGATGATTCCCATGACTCTAGCCATGAACTTATCAACATTCTCTATGTCATTCATCTTCAAGATTTGGAATTCATCCCACAATGTTTGCAATTTTATAGTCTTCACTATATCATTTCCCTGGTATGAAACTTTCAAAACATCCCAAGCTTCTTTTGTTGTTTATGCGTTGCTTATCTTGTTGAAGATAGAGTCATCAAATGAGTTATGTATCCAACATTTGGTTTGGTGCTCTTTCTTTCTGACTTCAATCTCTGCATTCCTTTGATTATTAGTCATGGTTTCCCATGCTTCTTGTGTCAACTCTACATAGGCATTCTGAAGTGTATCCTAACACTTTTAGGCTTGCCAAAATGTCTGTATCTGTAAAGACTAGAATTCAAAGTTTTTGTCAAGCAAACTGGGCGTTTGTGGAAAAGAGCTAGAAGAAGCCATTTCTTCAAATGCAGATGTGCACCCATTTTTTTTTTAATCTCATTTTTTATTAGAAAAAACTAAAAAATTGAATCAAACACTGCCTCGTTTTAAAAAAAAAATCCCCAATTCGTTTATAACAAATTCAAGTTCTTTTTTAAAAAGTTGTGAATAAAATCCCTTTTAAAACGAGACCCCTTTTTAAATCATACCACTCATAAAAAAAACTTAAATTTTTTTTTTTTTTTTTTTATGGGTCTCTTTGTTTCATAAAATCAAATGAGGGAACTTAAAGTTTTGAAACAAAGTCCAAATTTTATTTGATATAAAAAAAGCAGAATGAACCTTTCATAAAATCGTGCCTTGAGTTTTTATTAGAAAAAATAGGATGGAAGTTGATATGACCCCGTGCTCTAATTCAAAGTTGACCTCAATCTCCTTTAAAGTTCGTTCTTTAAGTTTTGTGCGAAATCTGTGACTTGGAGGCTGCAGACTCTTTTGACTTTACATGTTGATAGTTCATTGCACTTTGTCTCAAATACGACTATGATTCATCACAAAATTTCTTCGTTTCATAAGTTTTTCATTATCATTGCACTTTCTCCTATATTCCCCAAATGCGTTCATCGCACTTCATTCATTTACCTAATGCAATGCAACACATTTTATTTCTTTGCAGAGTACGATGAGACGCACTGATTTTTCTTTGAGACTGTGATTGTCTCTACTATTTTTTTTAAATGAAACTACCTTATTCTTGACTTTGATCTCCTCTCGAGATCTCATCCTCGAGGTTTTCTCTTTCTTCACAAAAAAAATTCAAATGTTTCTTGCCTTGCTGTCTTATGCAACCTTGCGCTCTGAAACCATGGTAAAGAATGCAGAGGCGAAAATACACACAAATTGGATTAAAAATTTGAATGGAGTGAATAACTCTTCTTATCATTCAAAATAACTTAAATGTGAGAAAATGAAATAAATAGTAATAAATAAGTAGACAAAAACTCAACTAACTCAACCGAATCTGAACTGACTATGACGCCTAAAAAATAGTGGAATTAAATATCATGACACCTAGCAGACAGTGTGATTAAATATGTCAATAATGAAAGCAATACATAAATTTGGAAATAGAAGGTAAGAAATCAAAACGCAATAACAATGGAAGTCAAAACATTAGAAAACAAGAAAGTGTGATAATGGCATTGTAATAATTCAGACAAACCCTTGCTTTTAAAAACTTGTATATTTAAGAAACACAGTCTCTTAAATTAATAAAACCCTAGAATCATAGAATCACATAATGAGTCTATTCAAAATAGTTTATCACTGGATAGAAAATAAAAAGAGTAACACATTATTGTTGGAATTAAGGGATAATAACACATAAAATACGTAGGCGGAAACAAACAAAAATCATTACCACCTTACATAGAGATCCTGGTGATTTGGGGAAAAATCTTCATGATCTCATAGGACCAAAGTCAACATTTCAAAAATATTCAAGTTAGGCCACTTATACTAAGTATAGGGATCATAATTGATATTAGAACGTGTGATTGAATCCTTGTAATAGCGCATTCCTGAGGTGCCATAAAGAGTAGGATGGCCCATCTGAAAACCAACAGACAAATTTGGTAGACCTCTCATTTCTTTCATTGGAAGGGGTTCAAATCTAATTGAGCATTTGTGATCACCTTCGAAATCTCTGTATTTTTGGAGGTAAATAGTCAAGGGCTCGGCATAATCATCAAAACCCATATTAAGTGACCCTTAAGATGTAACATATTATAAAATATGAGAATGGAATTTAGAAAAGTTACAATAATCTCTTACCACCTACATCCATAAAACCCCTACACTTATATAATTCAAAATAATGTCTCGTTATTCACTTGAATATTTAGAAGTCATAAACTCAAAAGTAATGTCGTCAAATTCTTAATTATTATATGTTATAGCGAGGGAAAAAATAGTTTACAAATTAGCTAGCCACTCGTAGTATTGCAGGAAAGAAAGCGCAATCAAACATATAGGTAGCAAAATAAAATAGTCTATTAAATAGGGAAAATACATGAAGATAGATACCTGGGAGTGGTAAATTCGCAGGGATTCCCTCCTGAGGATAAAATCACAATTTTGACTTCTGCATCGTAGAGAAATGAGAGCTCATAATATTTTTTCATCAATCCATTTCGGTGCTTGCAAAACATTACTGGTGTGTTGATGGCATTCTTGATCCTCTTCATCTAAGTCTTTCCCTCACCATTGTTTCCTATCCTCTTTCTTTTTCCCTCCAAGAAAGGACTCACTTTCTTGGATGGGGAGTAAACAAATAGCTTTCACTAAGTAGATGAGAAGGGATAAAATTGATATCCAATAACGGCTGTAAAATATTGTACCAAATTCTTGAAAGAAAGAACAAGATAACAAACTAAGAGCAGGGTGAGAAAGATTAGTCCTTCACTCATATCTAGAAAATAAAAATGACAATGGCATCATTGTGCTTGTATTTAATCTAGATCTTCCCTCTTGTGTCACTTATTCAATTATCGGTACAATTTTCCCCATCGTCTGCCGCATATCACGCTCCTCACAATATTACCATTAGAAAAAACCTATTGTATTCGTATATGTCACATAATCAAATATATCAATCTATACCAACCCTCAGTATGAAATAGAATGTCAATCAAACCATTCCTTAAATGGGACAATGACCTAAATAAAATCGGTATTCATTTTCAATTTTTTCATGTGACGAAGAGTACTCGTAGGGATTTTTAAGCGACCAAGAACCACAACTATTTAGATAATTGTTAGATATACCATTTCAAGCTTATAAGGTATGAAACATTCAATTTTTAGATATACCATTTCAAGCTTATAAGGTATGAAACATTCTAAGAGTTGTATGAATCGAATAATGTACTCCAATGTAGCAACTTGATGTTTTTATTTTCAGATATTTTCTATTTTTATACTTTTTAACTATAATTGGATTTAATGGCTACGGCTATGGAAGTGAGACTAGGAACTATGTGATATTATAATTATGTTTTAATTATTGAGTTAATAAATAATTTTTTTGGAAATATTCAGGAAAGAACATTACAGTATTAGAATAATTCTTACTACCTTATTAAAATTTGTTAGTGGTTAAATTCTGCGTGTTGGACCTTCCTAAAAAGTCTCCTAAATCCCTAGGAGAAAGTTGTTAATTCTAGTAACATAATGGGAGAAAGATTATTTTAATCATTTAGTTGGACATAAATGTTAATTTGGGTAAAATGTGGAATAAATCATAGAAGGAGAGAAAGGCAAGCTTTAAAGAAAAGGAAAAAGAATAATTTTTTAAAACTAAAACTAAAAGGCCTGGGGAAAAGGAAGACAAACCTTAAAATTGGGCATTGTTAAAATCTGTCGAGAGAATCTATAGGAGAAACCACTTAGGAAACAAAGAGGTTGTTGATTCTTGAAGGCAATAATCTCTTAGCTCCAGGGGGAGCTAATGGAGACAATTAATGGTTGGGTGGAATGTGCTATGTTCCTGAATAATCCCCAAGCAATCACTACGATTAGAAGAAATTATGTTTAGTTCTTATTGTTTATTATGAATCATCCAATGATATGTATCGGTAGAATAGATGAAATAATGCATAATTGTTCTCAATGTACACATTATAAGTTTGATATGTAGGGTTATCTATTCTTTTATATGTTATTGTTATATGCATACAATTTCTATGTGCATGCTTGGAAGATAAACTTGTCAAAATACATTGTTAGTGATGAGAATAATGATTGATTAATTTATAATTAAGAATTGATCTAAGAATAATATTAAAGGATGCATAAATGGTTTAATTTATTTGTATTAGAGTTATAAGATACTAAATTACAACTATACGAGGTAGAAAAATTTAGGAATTTTGTTTGTGATCTAATTCTAGTAGTGAAATAATTAAAGTTGTGGTTGATATTTGAAGGGTATTAGATAAAGAATGAAAATGCAACAAACTCCTAGTTATCAAAGGAAATTTTATTGAAACATTATCTAATTTTATGTTTCGTGTATTTTTACTGAAATGTTGATTAATTTTAAAAGTATGATACATATCGAAAAGAAAAGGGAATTTGGTAACGTAATAATTATTTTATCTTTATAAATTATATCATATCTGCATTCAAGACCAATGAATAAAATATGTATATACAGAGGAATGATTTCCTTCTCTAAAGGAAACTTGGAGAGTCATGTTATTCCTATCCCTTAATTAATTGTACAATTATCTTTATAATGATAACTACAAAATCTAATAGAGAACAAAGCATTATTATGTGCATGTACTTATTAATACAAATATATTCCTTTTAATTTGATTATAGAAAGTATAGATCCTAATAATCTCACATTCTTCAGAACTAAAAAGGTATCGTCGAAGTAACTATGCAAGAGAAATGAATTGAAGTTAAGACAACAAGTGACCAATGCAAAGATGATTAGCACAACAGGATGCATACAATAAAATGATAAAATAAATACACTAGAGAAGCCTAGAAAATCCTTTATTGTATATTAAGTACGAATGGATAGACTGTTCATATAGAAATTAAGGTAACCAAAGAATGGTTATAGGTAGAGTAATAGTATAATATCGTAACAAAGTGTTAGAACTAAGCTAACCTGGAGAGAAACTAGCACTTATTCTCCATTGATCAAGGAATTGTATAAAATAATTTCGAAACACATCTTTTATATAGTGTGTATACAAAAACATTTAAAGCAACTTGTTTGAATACAAAACTATTGTGCAGACATAAATACTATAATATCTATATATTAAAGGAACATCATGCAAAAATCGGACTTGGGATATATATCATGGTAATACATAATGTAATTAACCTCATAGCAACTAGTGAAAAACTTTGTTGATGAATAACTTATAAGCACTCAAAGAGTATATAATGCAAAAATATTACAATATAATGAATCATAATAATTAAAATATAAAATACATAGTAACTAGTTCTTATATATCAAATAATATATATACATGAGTCGTATATATTTATTGCTCAAATATATTGTATATGCTAAGAAGGAAAGAGGCTGCGAATTGGAAAAACATAGTACTAGTACATTAATCCATGATATAAAGGAAATCAAATTCAATCAAGGCCCCCTGCCATAATATCCAATTACAATAAAAATTCATGGCAAGAATGTTTATATCAAACCCGAGTAGGTTTGAACTCAAAAAGATAAGAAAAACTTAAAGAAAACCATGTATGGGGTTTTGGAAACCCTAGTCGACAAGTCAAGTGTCTCTGTGTAGGCCTACAAAGGATATGAGTTTGAAAGAAGTTCGACTTGTAGATCAATGACAATGGAGTCAAAGTGTTGAAAAATTAACTTTAATCCTAGTCTAGCATATATCCTTTCTCATTATGCCAAACGCTATACCTACAGAGAACAAATTACTAACCAATGTTAGAACCCTCAAGTATTAAGGAAATTAAAGATGTGAAAGGAAGAGTAAATTCATAAAAACTTTACCCACTAACGAGCAAGTCCACACCTTTGATACAAGACGTATGTGCACAAATCACAAGGAAATCAATAGGAGGAGGAGAATAATAAACCTTTGTGTGAAGGGAATCAAATTTATATATTTTATATTAAAAATAATGAAAGTGAGCGACAAGCACTAGTGTTTGAAAAAAAAAGTGAAACACCTAAGTGAAAGAAACAAAACTATTGGAAGAATTCTAAATAGTTAATTAAAAAGGATGTGATATCCTCTTTTATTTTATAAAACCCTCATTCTGAAATAATATAGGTAACACCCATAATATCCAAAGTCGAAAAAAATTATAATATTAATATAAAGCTAAAAATTCGAAGAGAAAGAGTTGGAGCGATATTTTCCTCGGGCTATTAGGAAAAATCTCATCAAAGTATAAGGACTATCACAAGAAAATAGAATAAATAGAGAAAAATAAAGTTAAATTTTACCATTGAGTAAGAAATTGAAGCCCCAAGTGCCTCGACGGGAGGCCATTACTTGTTAGCAGTTGGCTCATCGTTTTCCTTCCTGCAGAAAATGAAAAATTCAAGGAAAAAAGTAAGGTCTCTTATAGGAATATACATTTAACAACAATTAACCAATACAAAGAAAAATCTGGAAATATAATGTACCCGCATGATTAGCACAAGATCAGAACAAACCATGAGATTACAAG
The DNA here is from genome assembly GCA_000404065.3 of Pinus taeda. Taxonomy (NCBI): domain Eukaryota; kingdom Viridiplantae; phylum Streptophyta; class Pinopsida; order Pinales; family Pinaceae; genus Pinus; species Pinus taeda. The sequence goes on along the minus strand of APFE030900479.1, from coordinate 106,532 downwards.
CATTCCTTGGTGTCAAGTTATAGGTGCAATAAAGGCCCAAATGGTCATAAAAATAAATTCTAGACTGATGATACCTTAGCAAACCACAAAGCGATGGTCTAGCTGAGACAAAAGGCAAATGAAGTCGAATGAAGAGGGAAGGAGTAGGGTAAGTTGCTTTGGTTTAACCCTAATCAATCTCAACCCTCCAATCTCACAACATACACCGACATTGTTGAAAGCACGGAGGTACAAGGAGTCACATGGACTCACATGGGACAAGACCACAAGGGTTATGTCTCGTAGTGCCAAGTGTGCAGTGCGCACCATGAGCCCTATTAAAAACCAACTTCATATATCACACACACATGGAAATAAGATAAATAAAATGGTTAAAAGATGTAATATGTCGACGGTTTAATATGTGTGTGGAAGTTTGGTTAGACATATAAATAAATGGGTCATCGAATTATGGTAAGACCTTATCCTTATTAAAAGACACAGTGCGCTTATAAGGAATGAACCTTATAACTATAATAATTATCATAAATGATATCCGAACTTAATACACTTCATAGTAAGACCTTATGTTATGAGCTATGATGAAATACAAATATAATTTGAATAAGGTTAGGAAAAATAAATAAATACGTTATCTAGTAGAAAAAGACCAAATTTTAGTAGTATATTCAGATGTAATAGAGAGAATTAAGAGATATCAAAACTAGATAAAAAAACTTATGCAATTCTTGAAGTCATCAAAGAAAATATAGTGAAACAAATGTATTAAAGCCTTAATGAAATATGATGTCACTGGTTGGTAATTACAGCAAGAAGAAAATCAAAATATGAGGTCACTGGTTGGTAATTACAACAAGAAGAAAATCAATTTGGTATGTGAGATTTAGGTATGCTACATCCAAACTGTATAGAATGTTATGGCATGTATCATAGTGAATACTTGCGGTGGCTAACCATCATAAATAACTTGTCCTAGAGTTTTAATTTCATTGCAGGCCATAGACAAAAATCTATATGGAACAAAAAGATGAAACTTCACTAGGATAGACTTGCAGGTGATTCTATTGGATTTTACTAGACCAGAACAACGTAAAAAGTGGATCTGCAAGCATACCTAGATTAAGATCTGTTTTGGGTTACATATAATCCTATTAATACAACAACCATATGGTATTTTGAATGTCTTTCTTACCACATTTAATCATGTCATACTTCCAACATTTTGAAAATATTGGAAGCCTTAGTTCTTACAACAACCCTTAGTTACCGGAGTAGCCATGTGGCAGGGTGATGACATTGTTTAAAAGTTTATATATAAAACAAATATTAACATTATAAAACATAAAAAAAATCAATATAATCAAACTAATCCCTTACCATTGGTACTAGTCATCACATAGTGACATAATAAATTTGATTCAAAATGACTTAGAAAAAAGTTATACATTAAAATATAAAATCAAACTAATTCCTTACCATTGATACTAGTCGATCACATAGTGACATAATAAATTTGATTCAAAATGCATAATAAATTTGATTCAAAATGACTTAGAAAAAAGTTATACATTAAAATATAAATAAATTAAAATTGCATAATTTAGTGCATCTATAAAGATAATAAGGGTTTTAGGTTGTGCAATTTATACCACAAACATCTATGTGAAACCATCTAGTTGACCAGTAATGGAGCCTGCACTTGAAGCTATCATTTCTTCTTCCTTGAATCTGAGTGGTAAAGGTCACATCAATCAAATTCGTTATTTCGCAAAGTTGGTAAGGTTTTAAGTTTTTGGGGAGTAAATGAATTTGCTTTATTACTTCATTTTATGGTTTTCATAGGGAAAAGATGGTAAAAAAGTCGTTATTGGTTATTCATATTTTAAAAGCTTGATTTTTTATTTCAATTTTTCTTAAATAAGTGATATATATATATGTGAAAATTTAAAATTTAAAGGTAGTTAATTTATCATCTTTATTAATTTAATTTTTTAATTATTTTATAGTAAATCATATTAAAAATGATTAATATAAAATATATATTTATGTATATTAATTAGTTACGGAGAAACTAAACTAATAACATAGCATAATTGGTTTTAGCATTTAAAACGTCTGAAAATAAATTTTAAATATTTGAAATGAAAATAAAAACCTATAAAATATTTTCTATTTAATCTATTATTTCCTAAATTCTTTGTTAAAAAAATTTCTCTATCAACCTTTAATACCAAAAAACTAAAAAGCATCATAACAAAATTTGTCAGAATAAAAACAATTTAGTGGGGGAATTGAACAGGTGGGTTGGTGTCTTCTTTAGAGTGTGTAAACTCCATACTTGCTAGTTTCCTAGCCACCTTTTTCATCTTGATATCGAACTCCTTAGTTTCTTTTTGAGTCTCATCCAGACAAAGGAGAATTTCCTATTGTTCCTTTGATCTTTCAACTAACACTTTTTGCATAATTGTCTTTATTTACTAGTTGATGTCTACTATCTACATTCATTTATCATTCCTTGTCCTCATAGTGCTTATGTAGGAAACCCAATTTCCAACCTACTCCAATACATGTTCATTTGAGATGAATCGACAATTTATCCTAGCCTCCCTTTCAGTATTTTCAATTTCTTATTAAAATGATGGAGGAGTATTATTTAAATAAAGCCAAGTTAAGTGTTTTGTTTTTATATAGTCCCTAGAGGTGGATGGTCTTGCACTATTGCGATGACGTCTTCTATCATGTGCTCCTATGCCTTGAGGCACAATTTTTCATTGATATCTTTTCTATTGCAACGACCTATTCTATCACGAGTTCCTATGACTTGAGGCACAATTGTCTCAACATATTTCCTTTTATTTAGTCAAAGTTTTCTATTTTCTCAGTATCCTTTAATTTCCATGCCCAAAATGAAATTTGAAACACCAAGATCCCTCATGTGAATTTTATAAAAAAAATAATTTTTCACTTCCTCGATGATTTTCATTTCATTTCCATTCAACAACAAATCACCCACATAGATCAAAAAATAAATAAGACAATCACCAACTAATTTTAAAATCACAGTGATCCACGTTTTTCCTCTTGAATCGAAGTCCCAATATTTTAGTATTTGGTATCACATCCTTAGTGATTTCTTTAACCAATGCAAGGAATTTTTCAACTTGCATACTAGCTATTTCTTTCGTTTAATAAAAAAATATTCTAGTTGATTGATGTAGATTTATCCTTCCAGATCCCCATGTAGGAATGAAATATTCACATCCATATGTTTTAATTCAAAATAAAAAGAAGAAAAATATAAAAGAAAGATAATAGAAATTAACTTGGAAGTAGGAGAAAAAATATCACTAATGTTGATTCACTCTACTTGGGAATAATCTTTTTCTACTAACCGAACTTTGTATTTCTCCACTCCCCCTTCCACATTCAACTTATTCTTAAATACCCAATGTACTACTAATGGTATTTTGTCCAACTCATAACTCCACTAGATACTGATGTAGGTTTTAACCCCGTACAAAAAATTACCTGCATACGAATTCTAAAAAATAGAAAATAAACAATGGTGAGAGCATAACACATAAAATAAATATACACAGATATTTTTCCCTAGATCCCAAAATTGGGACTACCAGATTGATTTTTCATTATGTTCCTTTCAATGTTACAATACATAACATGCCAAAGCATCCACAAATCCAAATCCACTAACCCTAGATTAGAACATAACCATGGTTCCCTTGACTTGATCTACAAAATACCATGGACCGAAAACCATCGCGCCCAAAACCATGTGCGAAATCCATGCACAAAACCACACGTAGGTTCGCCCACCTAATATATGACTAGTTGTGGAAAGAATATAACACAACCCAACATTCTCCCACTTGTTGTTTTCTTTCCACGGGGGGCACAAGAGAGCTTAGTCATTGATCTAGCCCTACAATGCCCATTATTTCTCTAGACCAAGAGAACTTCTTAGTGTTCACAGACTTTGTCAATGCATCTGCAGTATTCTTCAAAGTGTCCACCTTTACTAGCAACACCTTTTTGTCTTCTACCATATCCCTCACAAAGTGATACTGAACATTAACGTGCTTTGTCTTTGAATGATAAGCAGGGTTCTTTGCCAAGAAAATTGCACTTTGGATATCACAGTCTATCCTTATAGCTCATTGTACTAACCCCATACTTGAACACAATCTCTTCAACCAAACAGCTTCCTTGCTTGCATGAGGGGATGCCATGTATTCTGCCTCTCTATTTGACATTGTCTCTTACTCATCCAATTCATTACCTCTCCAAATAGGTTAAACACATATCCACTTGTAGATCTTCTCTAATCTAGATATCCATCCTAGTCTGCATAAAAAAAACCACGGATGTCCAAAAATCTATCCAGTCCTGGTCTTCCTTGATAGCACAAACCATAATCACTAGTGACACACAAATAATTGAAAACCACTTCACTGCTATCCAATGCTCCTTCTCTGGTTTTTACATAAACCTTCTCAATACTCCCACTACATGTGCAATGTTTTGTCTAGTACATAACATTGCATACATCGGACTATGGACTGCACTTCCATATGGACATGAGACATGTCCTATTCCTCTTCTTGTGTCTTGGGACATTGTTCAGTAGATAACTTTACACCTATAGGAATAAGAACCTTCACCCGTTTACTATCCTGCATATTAAACCTCTTCAGTATTATCTCAACATACTTCCTTTGGTTTAATTAGAGCTTCCTCTTTCCCCAATCTCATTTAATTTCCATGCCCAAAATGTAGTTTGCAGCACCAAGATCTTTCACGTCGAATTTGGAGGAGAATTGGGTCTTCAAATCCTAGATAATTTCTTTGCCATTTCCAACCAGCAATATATCATCCACATACAAGACTAGATAAATAACGTGGTCACCAATTAATTTAAAATACACACAGTGATCTGCTTTGCTTCTAGTGAAGCCAAGTCCCCGTGTAAATGTATCAAATTTCCGATACCACATTCTTCGTGACTATTTTAACCCATAGAGAGACTTTTTTTAACTTTCATACCAATGCTTTCTTACCCTTCATTACGAAGCCTTTAGGTTGTTTCATGTAGATCTCTTCTTCTAGATCCCCATGAGGAAATGTTGTCTTCAAATCCATCTGTTCTACCTCAAAATCAAAAGCAACAAAAATGGATAAAAGTAATATAATAGAAGCTACCTTGGAAACATGAGAAAAAATATCAGCAAAATCAATTCCCAGCTCTTGGGAATAACCCTTTTCTACCAACCGAGCTTTGTATTTCTCCACCTTTCCTTCTGCATTCATCTACTTCTTGAACACTCATTTCTTGCCAATGGGTTTCCTTCTAACTGAAAACTCCACCAGATCCCAAGCCTCATTTTTGTGTAAAAATGTCATTTCATCAATGATGGCCTCTTTCTAGATTTTTCCATCCTCTAAATCTACTGCTTCCTTCATAGTTTTGGGATCATTATCAGTAATAAATAAAGAAAAATTTGAACAGAAAGCATATGGATTATACCATTCTGGCTGCCTTTTTTCTCGAACTAATCTTCTCACAATTGGATTTTGTAGCTCTTCATCTTCTAATTCCTCTTCTACTATAGATACTGATTCTTCCTCCTTTAGCTCAATCTCTATCTTCTTAGGTTCCTTTGGTGGGACTTCCTTTTTAATAACATCTTTCATCTCTCTAAACACCACATATCAATTGTACAAAACCTTCCTTGTTACTGGGTTCCAAAGATAATAACCTTTTAAACCATCGTTATACCCAATAAAGATGCATTTCTCAAATTTACTATCCAACTTTTCTCTATTCTCCTTTGGAACATGTACATATGCATCACATACAAATACCCTCAGATGTGAAAGATATTGTTTCTTACCATTACATGCCTCTTGCGGAGTCTTATCTTCCAATGCTGATGAAGGTGATCTATTGACTAGGTGTTGGAATTATGAGGCAAGTGTTGTCCTTGATGGCAAATCACTCAAATGATAAATTATAGTGCAGCAAAGTTCATGCACTTTCATGCAGAGAAAAGTTTATTTCATGTAGAGAAATTTCCATGGACTTTTATGCAGAGAAAAGTTTATTTCATGTGGAGAAAATTTCACGGAATTTTATGCAGAGAAAAGTTTATTTCATGTAGATAAAAGTTCATGGAATTTTATGCAGAGAAAATTTTATTTCATGCAGAGAAAAGTTTATTTCATGTGGAGAAAAGTTCACGGAATTTTATGCAGACAAAAGTTTATTTCATGTAGAGAAAAGTTCACAGAGTTTTGTGCAGAGAAAAATTTATTTGATGTGGAGAAAAGTTAACGCACTTTCTTGGTTGGTTCATGGTATTAGTTTGACAGTTTTTGATCCTATGGTTTTGGTCTATGGTATTGCATCCAAAAGTGTTGATCCCAAGTATTGGGTTCATGGTATTGTGTTATTATGGTTTTAGACCATGGTATTGTGAAAGTCCTAAGACTATAAAAGAGGAAGGAGATCATTTGGCAAAGGATCATCTGAATTATTGAATATCTGATAAAGTGCTCGATCTGGAATACTGTGATTGGGTTATGGTGCAGATCTGGATCTGAGCTAAAGAGGGATCTCACCGATTGATGGAGAACAAGATCTAAGGATAGATCATGATCAAATGGTTTGAAATGAACTATCTCTATATATTTGATTATGCTTATTCTAGATCTGTATACTGATGCTTGTAATGATCTAATCTGCGTATAACTTAAGTTTGAAATCGCTGCAAGTCATGTTTGAATATTTATAGATCTGTACGGGGGTTGGCTTTGGTGTAAGCGCATATGTATGTAGGTTTGGTTCATTGTAGTAGCGTATACAATTTGAGCTATGATATTTGAAGTCACAGGTGGTTCTGGCTGTTGATGGGTTCTGATGACAGTTTAAAGGTGTCAATATTCTGCATATCCTGTTTGGTTAATTGTGCTTAGCTTCAGTATTAATGGACGAGAACTAATATTGGAACAGGATCAGAATGACTCATATTTATGTGATCTGATGGACGAGATCTGGGTGCTAACACATATATTACCCTTGTATATGTATTGATCTGGTGTTTGGGTGATTCAGAAGATTGATTGATTATGTGCTTCAATGATATTAATGGGTCCAATATGGAAATTGGATGAAACGTGGCCTTTCAGATTATGTGTTGTGCTTCAGGAGTATCCAGTCTGAAAATGTGTGAAACGTGGTACCTGGAGGAGAGAAGATTGTAGGCTGGCGCCTACGTACTAGTATCTTAGCTAATACAAGAACTATGGGGGTTGTAGCTCCCTTCCAAGAGAGACTGGAGAATGAGAGAGGGTTGTAGCTCTGCAGGTAGAAGCCTGTGTACTGGTATAAGACTGCACTAGTACAGAAATATTGTAAAAGGATTTTCTTATTAAGAAGAAGATTGAGATGACTTGCAGCAGGTGGTTTTCACCCACATTGGGTTTCCACCTTATATCATGGTGTTCATGTGTGTGGCTTATGTGTGATGATCTGTTCTATTTTACTGCACCCGTTTACTGTTAATATGGTTGATAATGTTCTAATGCACTCATTAAGGATCAACTAACTGAATCATAAGAAGTTGTGGAAGTAGCATATATGAATCTGAATATGGAAATGAAAAAGTTTTATTAATGTGATAATATTGATTCACGCCCCCCTCTCAGTATTATTTCCAACACTAGGTAACATGTAGTCTCCACCACCTCTTCCCAGAATTCCTGTCCTAACGCGTCACCACTCAGCATGTGTCTTGCCCTTTAGATCACTATCTTGTTCATTCTTTCTGCAGCTCCATTTTGCTCAGGTGTGTATGCCGTAGCCTTCTACCATGCTACACCACACTTCTTATAGAACTCTTCAAATTCCTTCTTGAAAAAATCTCCATCGTTATTGGTCCTCAGAACCTTTATCTTCTTCTTTGTCTGGCTTTCCACCAGAGCTTTAAATTCTTTAAACTTGTCAATGCCTTCATATTTCTTCTTGAGGAAATATATCCATGTATTCCTTGAGAAGTAATCTATAAATGATACATTATACATAGACTTAACTAGTGATGGAACTGACACATGTACAAAGACATCACTGTGCACTACCTCTAATAATTGTTTCACCCTCTTACCACCAGAGCGAAAACTCACTCGATTATGTTTCCCATATACACAATTTTCACAAAAATCAAAATCCAGAGAACTATTAGATATACCTTCTACCATACCTTTACCATGAAGTATTCAAATGCCCTTTGCTCCAATATGTCCAAGCCTTTGATTCCATAGCATGGTCTTTTCTCCAAAGACAACTAGATTTTCTGCTCCACTTTCAGGAACCACAAAACATTTGAAACCATCAATAATAGTGCTACCTTGCAGCGTGTATAGAGTTCCAATATGAAATCCCCGCATCAATACCAATTCTCCTCAACCCATCTTGCATGTATCTTTCTCGAACACTATTTTTACACATACATCGTCCAGCTTGCTTACAAAAATCAGATTTATGGCTAATGCAAGGATATGAAGAACACCCAGAAGTGTTCTAATCCTTCCACCTTGCAACTTCAACTTGACTTTTCAATGACCAATGGTTCCAGCTTTCGTTTCATCCCCAAAGAATACATCACCACCATCATATTTCTCATACTCGCAGAACCACTCTTTATGGGGAGTTAAGTGAAATGATGTGCCTGAGTCAATCAACCATGCCTCATGATCTACATGTGTACTTGAAGAAGAAGCCAAGTACACATCCCCACCTTCATTTGAGGTGGTTTTCGCCTCTGTAGAAGGAGAATCATCAGATCCCTTTCCTCTCTTAGGAGATTTAGATTTATAGTCCCTTTTGTAGTGCCCTTCTTTTCCGCATTTTCAACACACATTTACAGGTTTTACTAGAGATTTATATCTCCCTCTAGATTTAGATCTCTCACTCGAGGACTAAATTTTGTTTATGTTCTTGGACTATCCTCAAAGAGACAAGACATCACCATTTGTCTCTCCATATTTTTCTGTCTCATCTCCTTCATCAACAAGGATGAGAATATTTCATCAAACTAAAAGGAAGTTGCATTGCTACCTATTGCAACAACTAGACTATCCCATGAGTCTAGTAGGGAACACAACAAACGGATGCACTTATCTTCATCTGAAATTTTAATATCAATAGACAATAACTAGCTTACCAAAGTATTAAATGCATTTAGATGCTCTATCACCGAGTCTCCATCTTTCATCCTTAGGTTATACAACTTTTCCCGTAGGAACAGTTTATTCACGAGAGACTTATATTGGTACAAAGTCCCTAAGTGGTCCCATAAATCCTTTACCGTAGCTTCTCCTGATATATTCAACAATATTGAATCTAAGAGACACAATCGTATTGTGCTTTTTAGCTTCTAATCCAACTTGTTCTAGTATTCATTAGACATTGTCGTTGGTTTAGTACCCAGATCTACCACGATCCATTGATATTTATCCACCAACAGATCCTCCATCTTGAGTTTCCACAACTCAAAACCGTGGCCATTAAATTTGTCGATCTCTATCTTTCCACTACTGTCCATCTTATTTCACCACAATAATCGATCCCGCAAATCTCCCATTGAACAGGGTCTACCGCAAGCTCGAGAAAAACCCCTCAACAAAAAAGGCATCCCCTTGAATCCAAAACAACTCTGATACCAAATGTAGGTTTTAACCTCGTACAGAAAATTACTTGCATACAAATTCTAGAAAACAGAAAATAAGCAATGGCGAGAGCATAACAAATAAAACAAATATACACAAAGATTTTCCCCTGGGTCCCAAAACTGGGACTACCAGATTGATTTTTCATTATGTTCCTTTCAATTTCAAAATACATATATATACATGTCGAAGCATCCATTAACCTTGGATTAGAACATAATCATAGTTCTCTTAAATAGATTTACAAAAATCGTGGACCAAAAACCATCACGCTGAAAACCATGTGCGAAATTGATGCACAAAAGCATAGCTAGTTCCGCCCACCTAATATAGGGTCCAAAATAATAACACAACTCAACAACTAAGCCCCAATTATGTCCAAGGCTTCCAATTGTTTGACCATGGCATTTTTATAGAGTTTTCCATCCTGTAAATCCACTACCTAACTATTAGTTCTATGATTTTGATTAGTAATAGAAAAAGAAAAATTGGAATTAAAATTAGCTGGAGTATACATTTTTTATTGTCTTCTTCCTCAAAAAAATCTCTTTAATCTTGCAGTATGTGGTTTTGTTTTTTCTTATTCACGTTCTTTTATATAGTTTGATTAATCATCCTTCAATTTAAACTCTTACTTTTCCTGTTTTTTCTCCCTTGGTAGGACATATTGTTTGACAACATCTTTTATTTCTCTAAATACCACATCTCTATTATACACAACCTTCTTAGTTTTAGGATTTGAAAGCTTGTAACATTTCAGACCATCTTTATATCCAATAAAGATACATTTTCTTTAGTGCACCTATGGGGGATAGTATGGGGTACAGAGGTAGGTACCCAAGGGAATAATGTAATAATGGGATGGGCCATAGTTATAAGGTAAGTCAATGGTATTAGATATATGGTACTGAGAGAACCATGGTAATGGCCCATGGTATTATATGTATGAGTCATATAAAGGCTAGAGACTCCCCGTTGAGAGATGTTAAGGATTATTGTATTGGCAAGCATATGGCTTGTGAAGTGTTCTCCTTCCTTAAGGAGTGATTGTATGGTGTTACCCTACCTCAAGGGTTTGATCAATAAAGAAGCATTTCTATATTTTGTGTTTGTAATTCTCTTGAGATTATTTACATTTATTGGTTTTATTTCCATTTTCATATTTTTCTAGGTTAGATATATTACAAGTGGTATTAGAGCACTTTCTTCAGCAAACGAAGATATATTTGTTTTTATTTTTTGGAGGAAGTTTTTGGGGTGGAGAGTTTGCAGATCAGTTATGTAACTTCTGATGGAAAATTTGAAGAAAGAATCGAAGATCTGAATTCTCTATGAAAAAATACCCAATTTCAAAAAAACAATCGACCGAATCGGAGTCTGGATGAGGGAGATATCATTAATTTAAAAGTCATCTGTGTTACAGAAATTTTTTTACGAAACTTTGTGGACAACAGATCTCTAGTTAATTTTTGTCTTTTTTGTGGGGAATTCTGAGAAACTAATTGCATATTTGAGATCCTCTTGAAAAATTACCCAATTTAAAAAAACAAATCGGTCAAATTGGAGTCCGAATGAGGGAGATATCGCTGATTTAAAATCAACTCTTTTTCATAATTGTTTGTGACAACAAGATAGTTGTAGCACAAATATGAAATTTTGGTGCCTAGATCGAGATTTCTAACACATGGGAAGATGTATAATGGTCATTCCATTTCCGAAAACAGGTCATAATAAGGATTTTTAGAAATATTGACCGAACTGTGGCCATTTTAAAATTTTCGCCAAGTAAGTGATTTTTGTTTTTCAAACCCCTCTTCATGGCTTCTAGCAAGTAGTTTTTTATAGGAAAATATGATAGCACTACTATTGAAGGATTCACAAGCAATGAGAAGCACATATATTGGAAACATTGGAAAGGTTTATTATGGCTTAGTATGAAAGATGACATTGCCATATGGTGTAACTCACTTGACAACAAGTTATCCAAACTTTAGGATGAGGAATTTGAAAAACTCCTTTTGGATAATTGGTCGCATGCTAGAAAACAGGGGAATGAGACATGTAAGGGGTTATTTTCTACTGGTATCTCCTTATTACAGGTTCATGGATATATTCAGAATGAGAAAATCATTGTGTCTAGAAATCTTAGTTGCAAGCAAAATCTTATAAATGTTAATTTGGCAAAAAAATTACATGTTCCAGCAAAAAACATGGAAAACACCCAGGTTGATAATGAGGATGTTCAAGTTTATGAAGATTTTTATGTATAAGTATGTATTGCATTGTAATTTTTATGCTTCTAATATGGATAATGTGGATGTTGTTTTGGGATACCCCTTGATAGAATATGTTGGTATTATCAATATTAATGTGCAGAAGAAATTTCTGAAGCTTTGGTATAAAAAGAAGACAATTACATTATAGGATATTTCCATCAATAAACAAGTAGAGTCCAAGAAGGCTCAAGCAGAAGATGTTCCAGGTACTAACACATCAGATGAGGAATCCGTGGTTGAAGTAATATTAGAAGATACGAAACAACAGTAGGTGGCACAACATGTACCAGCTACAGGCTCAATTAGGTGGTGAAGTAAAGCAAGATACACCATTGGTTAAAACTTCAGCATATCACCACCCACATCACCCAACAAGAAAACAAACAACAAGGTGGCAACGAATCAGTAAAAAGAACAACAAACCCTGCATGACAGATAAAGAAGTGCGACAATCCACCCACAACACATCAACACAAAGGAACCACTAGGATCAACTACCATCTCAAGTGAGCAAGGCACCATCTAGATCAAGGGTTCATCTTTCTCTTGGATGGCTAGATGCATGTGCATGGTACTAGTGGACTACTCTTTTCAGTATATCTTATTATTTTTGTTCTTCTTATGTTTCAGGGGCGAAACATGCTTAAGGGGGGTGGAATGTAGTATACCTAAGGGGGATAGTATGAGGTATAGAGAGAGGTACCCAAGGGAATAATGTAATAGTGGGATGATTCATAGTTATAAGGCAAGCCTGTGGTATTAGATATATGGTATTGAGAGAACCATATGGTATTGTATGTATGAATCATATATAGAGGCTCGAGACTCTCCATTGAGAGATGTAAATGATTATTGTATTGGCAAGTATATGGCTTGTGGAGTGTTCTCCTTCTTTAAGGAGTGATTGTATGGTGATACCATACCTCAAGGGTTTGATCAGTAAAGAAGCATTTCTATATTTTTGTGTTTGTAATTCTCTTGAGATAATTTACATTTATTGGGTTTATTTCCATTTTCATATATTTATAGGTCAGATCTATTACATTTTCCAACTTACTTATCTAACTTACTCCTACTCTCCTTTGGAATGCATACATAAGCATCACAACCAAATTCCTTGATATGTTTAGGGTTTCTTACTAGTTTGTACCTCAAGTGGAGTCTTGACATATAATGTCGAGGAGGATGATCTATTTATGAGGTAACATGCAATGTTCATTGCCCTTACTAGGAATTCTTGTCTTATCCTAACACCATTGAGCATGATCCTTACTTTGTCCAACATCTTAGTCATCCTTTATGCAAATCCATTCTGCTAATGGGTGTATGGAGTAGTCTTCTACCTTGCTATATCACACTTATTATATAATTCTTTGAATTCATTCCCACATAATTCTCCCCCATTATCTAACCTCAACACCTTAATTTTTTTCTCTATATGATTTTCCACAAGAGCCTTAAACTATTTAAATTTTTCAAAAGCTTCATATTCATATTACAATTATGATTATACCGGGGGGGATGAGTCAGTATAGTGAAATTTTTTATAATTTTAATAGTATAAGACTATTCAAATTATTCAACACATTAGTCACGTAATAAACATGTAAGAACAATATATGTACATGGAAGCCCTAAAAGGGAGAAAACCACAAAACATATATATATGAATATTATTGAAAACACCAATCTATTGTTACATCTATTTACTAGCACCAATGAAAACAAAAACCCATCCTTTGATTTGCAGGATCCAACTTGAAGAAGACAATTATTCTGTGTTTTATATGGACCATCTTAAAGGAGACACCTACCTCTTCATTTATAGGAAACAACTTGAAGGAGACACTTATCCCCTCTAATTTATAGGAACCAACCTAATTTACCTATTAGATACATTTTTCATCACATTTTCAAACTAGATCCACATAGAATCTAGTTAAATTAATCATACAAATTCCTTGATCTATGATCTTACTCTTAACTATTTAGTTACAAAAGTGATTTTACCTTTCTTGGTTAAATCATATATCCATACACAAATTTGTACTTTACCTCCTTGTTCATCTCTTTGCTAACCCTAATCTTGAACTACTCATCCCTTGCTTATGCTCTCTTTTGCTCTCAACTAACCTTAATATTCAACTGCAACTCACATCTACATTATGTTATGTTTTATTCTATGTTTCTGCACACACAACATTTTCACCATGCTTCACTTTACAATTTGATATGCTCACTCTTCCTCTACTTCACCTGACTTACCCTTATTCTCTTATTCTATTATTGTTTTCATAAGCTCACATGTTTTTACTGTTTCTTGAGTATTTACTAGGCTTCACTTATGCATGGGTTCACAACACAATTTCAATTTTATTCTCCGCATTTATAGTTTGTTGTCTCTCTTTACCATGGGTATCGATCCATGGTATTAACCCATGGTATCATGGGTCGACTAAATCAATCTATTCAATGTGCTTACATGCTCTTAGTGATTATTTATATCTCTCATTCCTCATTCACAACTTTTCATTGTGATAGCACAATTCATATTTGCAATGGCATCAACCTTTGTTGCTTGATATCTCAAACTCCCTTTCATCTAACCTTCCTTATCTTATGAACTTCACATATTCTCATTTCCATGATCATGTCCTTATCATATTCAGACCTTAGTATATCAGAGCATCTTGTTCTCTACATCTACTGGTGTGGTTATGCTTAGCCCTAAGAGGTTATTCCTATACTGCTAGAGAAGTGAGCATCCATGACCATGAGGTTGTGACCATGTCCTATTCTCCATACTGGATACTATTCAAAATCCTTAGCTCCATGTGGTATACATTAGCCTCTCATGACTATGCATTGTGACCTTGGTTCAATCATATATTTTGGTAATACTCTAGTGCCAAATCCTTATATTGATAGAATGAACTCTAATTGACGAACATCTTGATTGCACATGAAGAAAGCTTTTATTTCCATCGAATTACTTCATACGAGACTATTATAATCCCTAATTTTTTCAACCTCCTATTACCAATAGCTTGGTATGAGCCCATAAGGGTTGAGCCCCTGATATTTTGTGACTAAGGCCCAAAACCCATGTTTTCACTTTTTCGTTTAAAACCAAATATGCTAAGAAACTTCACTAAAGATAGTCCCAACATAAATTTTGACACCTTTGCATCTACTACATGAATACGTTGTGGAACGATCAAGGTTTTCCACGCGATCCTGCTTCCATGTCTTCTGGCACATTAATTTTGTGTTTTCATACTAGATATTGGAATTGGTTTTTATAAAAAAAAAATGAACTTCAGTGCCTTGTTCTCTACTATGAGAGCCACCATATCCCATCACTTTCTAATTCACCTTCTACGTAATTTCCTTGACCAATAAAATCATGTGACATGTCTGAGTGCTAACATGTACCTTCTACATGTTACCACTTATTCTACCACATCATCATATTTTACATTTGTTGTCCATGTAGAGCCACATCATAATGCTTCCACATCACACTGAATAATAAATTGATTGCTTTCCTTTCTTTATTTACCTCACACGTGTGATCCAAATATGGATTTGGGTTGTTGGATCAACACGTTCTTATCCTTGGGATCCATTGCATGCATGCATGATCGTACTATAACTTTCTTGCATGTTTTGAACCCAATATTGATCTAGGTTATCATATCAAAGTATTATCATCCAATTTTTATATTTTTTGCATGATCGTACTATAGCTTTAACATGTGTTGTGAACCTGATATCGATTTAGGACATTGATCTCAAACCCAATATGGATTAATTTTGTTGATCTTATGCTCAATATTCTAAATAACATTTAATTAGCATCAATTTCATATTATTGGCCTAAAATAATGAGGGATACGTTTTTGGTAAAAAACCATTTTTTCAATTATAAAAAAATTGACCTTTTCTTTAATTTCACATTTTTCCTTGACTGATACATTAGTACCTAACCCCACCTAAACTGTACGTAGAAAACATTATATTTCATTTATGTTGGTGCATCATCATATTTTTCCTTTTTCTACTTAAACTTCATCCTTCCACGTGGGTAGTGTTTCATTGGTCCAATACCCTGCGTGTTGTGTCTTCAATTATTTCCCTCTACTACTTGATTTTTGCATGGCTCCTCTTGAGTTACCTTTGAAATCAATGAAACTGCAACTATAGTTAAAATCAATGATAACAAACACTACCAAAAACAATCCCCTTTTTCATTAATGGAAATCTCTCACATCCTTGGGAATTGGAGTATTGTTTCCAACTTTTGATTTGATCTGCAAGAGCTCAATAGCTGCCAATTTATACACCTATCGACACCAATTTCGCAATCTCTCTGATCAATCACAAATTTATCCAATTTCAATGTCTAGTACCAAGTTCCAATCTCTTCTCCTTTGACATCAATGGAAAATGGCTCTAATACCAATGACACCACCCGATTCCGTTTCTAGAATCAATATTTGGATAAGACCAAATCATTTTGATGTGGTAGAATTGTGCATCTATACCTTCAATGTTGAATTTCCCTTGAATTAATGTTTTTGGTTATTTATAACTCTCCCTTATGTAGGTTTTAGTATTGTATGGTTAATTATTATAAATAGATTCTTAATAAAATAGAAAAGATGCAATGGAAAACACACACATTAACACAAGAAATTACTCTAGAATCCCAACTAGAAAAGCTAGAAATATTTTTTCAATATACCTCTTTATAGTATTACATTACAATATATATAAGCCCTAAGGGTTAGCTCAATTGGTGGAATCCCTATCATCAAAGCACTTTTCCTATTAAGAGGTCACAAGTTCAATTGCCTTGACACTCTTGGGGTCAAGCTCAGTGACTTAACTGGTAGGTGATGACCCCCTCCGATGGATTTGCATGGTACAAATATTTCATGGACATAGTGGCCACCCAATCTCTTGGATCTGTGAGTCGCACATTAAAAAAAATAAAAAATAAATACAATATATAAATTTCATAGCATGCATAAACAACCAATGCATTTACCATGGATTATATTCAAGCATGGTTACTTAAATGGAAGTAAAAAACTATAAGGAAAACTACCATGCACAAATAACCACTAACGGCAAAAATCGTGTGCCCAAAAATGGAAATAATGGACACAAAAAAATTCCCATAATTGTTTTTAAGGGGCGCTTCCCCATAACCCCTAGGAAAGCGGTCCTCCACCCCCTACTATACCAAGTTCAAGGTATAATGATATAACATATACCAAACATTCTCCCACTTATTTTTTTCTTTGCAAATAGGGGGGCGTAACAATCCCTATTGTTTCTCTACAGAAAGAGTACTTCTTAGTGATCATAGATTTTGTTAATAAATCTACAACATCCTTTAAATTGTCCACCTTCACTAGTAGTTCCTTATTTTCTTCAACCATATCTCTCACAAAGTGATACTGAACGTCAATATGGTTTTTTATAGAATGATATGTTGGGTTTTTTGTTAGGAATATTGCTTGTTGATTGTCACAATCTATCCTCATAGCTTGTTATACCAACCTAATACCTAAACATAATCTCTAAAACCATATTGCTTCGTTTATTTCACCTTTGTTGAAGAACCTCTATTGAAGAATATCGTAATATACTATAATCAAGCAAATTTGTCATGGACCCATTAATTTCCTGAGTATAAATATATAAGTAGAAAAATAAAAGACTATTTAAAATCATGCCTCACATAAATGTTAGAGTTTTTTTGCATACACACCGAAGGAAAAATATATAACATGGGGAAGGGAACTATCCATGCATGAAAATAGAAGAATTTTTATGAATAATATCATGATACAATGTATATGATAAGAAAAATGATATATTCTTGCGCTCATGAAAATATTATGAAAACATTACAAAACTGTTATAAAAGTGCAAATGTATGGTGTTGCAGTGTGCTGATAAAGAAAATAAGTTCAAGAATGTTTCCCATTATTTAGATTGAAAATTGAAATATAGTTGATGTGTGTATGTATAACATAATATAAAAGAAATATACCTCTTAGACTATAGGGGAAGTGCATGAAATATTTGTAATTGAGTGAAGGACAAATAATATCATGTGTCTTTCTTTTGCTTCATAATGGTGGTCATGGATATCAGCATGAAAATAAAATTACGTACGAAATTGGGCATATATAATAAACAAATATATGATTGAAATGACAACGTACTTTTTGGTAACCTTCATAAACTACTCTGTACTTTATTTTGAGTGTGATTATGAAAATCTTTGGAGGCGGGGGGTTTTTGTCTCAGCGTGGAAGGTGACAAATGTTATGTATGGCATACAATGAGGCTTCTATGCACAAATGTCAAATTTTTATCCTTTTTGAGTTATGAGTTTTGAAATTGATTTAGTACAAGACTAGCATGATGAGGACGGGTAAATATGGCCTCAACCAATAATGTATGGATCTAAAAAAATGCCAAAAAAGTACCCTTTTTATGACTACATGGCAGACTGCCAAGAGGGCCATGGTGCAACTTCAAAAGAAAATAGATTTTATATCATATGTACGATAATATAGAGATATGAAAATGTTTGAGTGTTGGATGGGGAGATGCATAGAGAAACAAAACTATAAAAGTAAAATGACAAGGCGCAAAGCATATATCTTTTGATATTTAAAGAATTATATGCATACTTGTGTGAGGTCAAGACGTTGACTGTGAATGGATTTTTTTTATTTTCTTATTGTGGCAAGAGTTCTTTGCATCCTACACATGCCACAAACCCATTCCAAAGTTGTAACGAAGGGCTGATGAATCAACTTGTCATAGCTCTAAATGATATAACACACCATGTCATATCGCTAGGACTTTGTGAGTCAGTGTGTTGGTTTGGTTTGAGATGGCATGGTGAACCAAGATGGCACAACAAGGGTTGAATATAGGAGTTTTCCTTATAAATGGATATTTTCATGTTGAGGGTCATGGGTACTATATGCAAGCTTGATGTGTGAGCGGAGAGGTTTCCTTTATCTCTTTGTTGTAGCCACGGGGTTACACTTATGTGCACAAGAAAAAGCAAGATGACCAACCCACTATGGGGGATTATAAACAAAGGTAGTATGAGGTTGCATGGAGATAGTTCAATGCAACTTCATGTTTCTCTCATAGTTAAATATTGCAAACCATTATTGTGTAATAGAAATAAGGGTCAAGCTTGTTATATGCACATGGAATTGATTTGTGTTAACCATGTCTATGGGGCTATAAAAATGGATTTACATAGAGGATAATCATTAGCAGAGAGGGGATTAGCGATGTATATGCACAAGGAATTGATTTGTGTTAACCATGTCTATGGGCTATAAAAATGGATTTACATAGAGGACAATCATTAGCAGAGAGGGGATTAGTGATGTATGACCAACCTAAAGGTGAGAGAGAAACCAATAAAAGTTATGAGGACATGCTATATGAAAAATAATATTGTGCATTGTGCACTAGGTTGGGTAACCAATAACATTCTTATAATGTGTTCCTTGTGCTAGCCAATGTCAAGGGCCTTTACTCAGAAAAAGGAATAGGAGTGTATGCCATGACATTGTTAGGTTTGTCTATATTTTTTCTTATATGAAAATGAGCCCAAAATAAATAGAGGAACTTCAGAGCTAGGGTCAATTATTCAAGGCTGAGATGGAGGAAGCCAATATGACCTACTTGTGTATGAGGGAAAAAGAATGGTTTTTACAATGGAATGAATCATTCATGGCTAAAACATTTAGTTAACTACATGCTTGTTAGTGAATTGAAAACTTAAGAAGAAAAAGGGAAAAACTATTAATACAATTAACTCATGTAGTATGTTTAACAAACCTAACCAATCCAATTTTTTTGAAAAAGCCATTAATAAGTGGAAGGTGAAACTATAATATTTTCTTAGCCAAAGCCAACACACTTCATATACCCTAGAGTTGTTTACCATTAGTTCCCTCCAGTTGTTGTGAGAACCATACTAATGTTTTAGAGAGCCTTTGAGCTAAATTTCTCCTTAAAAAAAAACTCACCAACTACCTCTTCTCAGTTGTGATTCTTGGAATACGACCAGATAAAATTGTCATGTCTCATTAATTTAACCAACTAAAACACCTCATGTTATGTGGCTCAAACAATTTTTTATGGGGATGGAATATGTGCCATATGTTCTAGCTTGTGGACTCATAAAACTCATTTGATATTTATAGTGTGGGCTTCACAAAACTTGCTTAATTTGCATGGAGATAAAACACAATGTGGTGTACCTTGTTAAACCTTGTATTCATGTCTCTGAACACTAGCGAGGGTGCATAGTATGTTGCAACCTTAGCGAGGGTGCATAGTATGTTGCAACCTTACTTTATGGGGCCAGTTATGCATTCACATAATTTACGTCATCAAGAACATTACATTTTTTATAATAAAGCTTACATCCATGTCTTTTAAGATTTTGTTAATGAGTTGCGTTGACTATTCCTTGTTTATAGTTGTTTAATTCCACGTGTGCAATGGATGTTGTTATCATGGTATAACATACACAACGTACTACTTAGTAAATATGTCACAAGTGTTTGTGGGTCCACGTTTAACAGCTTGGAAAACAACACTATAAACATTTTTTCATATCCTCTGTGACCATGTCAACCACATTTGTCATATGATAATCTTTTATAACCATCGGTTCCGTGTACCTTAGCAAAATCCACTTCATATGAAAACATCACTAGGGCAATTTGAACAACAAAATTATAACCTATGTTCATGCCATCACAATTATGGTCCTAACCGTTATGCCAAATATTTATCATAATATTGTTATGTTAATATCTAAAATAAAGACCTTCACAACTTTGTGGGTTCTTTATAACTGATCAAGAAACTATCAAATTTTTATGTTTATACCTTCACCTTTGTAATGTCTTTGTGCTCAAAAGTATGATGATATTGTAAAGAGTAATTTCTGAAGGAGGAAAGTATCCATTTTTTTATTATGCCAAGAATTGATCATGAAAATAAGATGCACATAATGATAATGTAGCTATCTATTTTGTGAACATATCATTACTATGAACATAATTAAAAACATCAAACCACATAGAAATTTTATATACAACCAGGTACTTATATGAAAAATATAAGCTACAAAATGATGTCATGTAAGTAATCCTTATTTCTCCATGGGATCCCACCTACTAAGGCTTTAAGGTTTTAGTGAATTTAGAGGAATTATTTTTTAGGATTTCTAAGAGGAGGCATGAATAAGTGCAATGGCTTGCACAATTTGATAATTTCATAGGGAAGGTTGTATGTTACAAGCCAAAACTTAGAAATTATGGGATCATTCGGTAAGAAATCTTGGAATAGTGAGAGAGAGTAGGTTTGTTGTCATGTAGGTAAAAAAATCACTGGATGCAAGAAGATGGAATTAATCATCACCTGTTATGATTATATGTAGAAAAAGTGATGAGGAAGTGCCAAGTTTAGTAGCATCATCTTCTTTCACACTCATAGATAGTCACTATGTTTTCTTGATCTATAATATATATGTTATAATAAGTTGTTAGTACAACATTTACATAATTAATGTATTTTGTCAATATTATATGAAATGGCCTAGATTTGAGGGAGAAAAAACACTGTACTCAATGATAACTATTGAAAAATAAAAGTTAAAGGACAAAAAGTAAAAGAAATCAAGAAAACGCTAAAAGGAAATTAAGAAGAAGAACAACAAAATATTCAAAAGAAATAAAAATAATATGTATAAGAAATATCATAAAATAGTTATTTCATCTTTTTTTTGTAAAGGGAGGGCAAGTTTTTCTTAGTGCTTGTCTCATTTGAAGTGAAAAAATCATCATAGAAGTGTACTTTGTGATTTATTTTTCTAACAAACATGAAACTAGCAACTCATCCAAAGCATTCAACAAGAAAGGTAACATTAGTGTTGGACACCTAATCCTAAGTGGGTTAGTGTGGAAGTTGATCAGACTAAGTAGTCCAAGGGACCTTGGGATGTGAATCCCAACGGTCACCAAATGTACTATAAATGTATATCAAATTGTTAATAAAATAGCAATGCATGATTTATCTTTCTTATTGTTTCTCGTTCACCATGTCTGTTTAACATGGTATCAGAGCCATGATGTGTGGCCTATGTAGTTGCCTTGAATAGTGCTGGCTTGTTTAAATCTGCCTGACTGTTCTTTTGAATACCTTTGATCGTCAAGAGCATCATTACATCTGCTCCATATTCCATTACCTGCTCCATACAGTACGCTGCCTCTGCCACACCTGCGCTGCACCTCATTATTAAACGCTGGCCTGGCATCTCAGAGTTGTTTTAATATATAACGCTGGCCTGGCATCTCAGAGCTGTTTTGATATGTAACACAGGAACGCCTGAAGGAGAATGCTACATTGAAGCGGTGATTGCTTCTGACATGGTATCTGTTCGCTGTGCGTTTGAATGAGACTGTTTTTAGCGTTGAAGCGGTGATTGTGCTACCTCATGTGCCTGATTGTGGGTTCTGTTTTTCATGGTATCCTATGAAGGTTCTGCAATAATATTCATGCTCCAGTCTGTAAAAATCAACCCAGACCTGCCCCTTCTCCCAATCGCTGATTTGTGCCTCCAGTGGAATTGAAACTTGGTGGGTGGCTTGACATACGACCATTCTTCGCCACTGAACAGGATAACTAAGAATCTGCTCATAGTTTATTTGAATTTTGAAGAAAATACAGCTGAATTTCCCACGTAGGCAGACTCGACAAATGAGGGAAAGAATTAAAATTCGTTGAAGAAAAATCCAAGGTCTGCTTTGGTCTGAAAGAATGTGGCTCTCGAACAGGTCAGAGAAATGCCGATCGTCGGAGGGAGCCGATTATTTAGGTTTGGTCGAGGCTACGCATGGGCTTGCACCCATTCCTTCGAGTTAAATACCGACAATGTAGTCGTTGAATCCAACGTCACTGTCCTCCATTACTAGCCCTGTTTCTCTGTATGTGTCAGAATTTCTTTATATTTCAAATCTGTGGAAAATTTATCGGACTCCACGAACCTCGGCAGCGATTATGAGGGTTTTCCCTTTTTTTCACCCTGTCACTCACGAATCCTGATACGATTGAAAGAACGAATTCTGATTCCAGGAATTCAATAGCTGGACGGGTTGGAGTCCCTATTTCGTTCACAGTTTTCGCAAACAAATTGGGGTGCAACTTTCGAGCAATTATTGAATACAGCAGAACTGTAAATAGATGGCAATAAATAAGTTTATCCAGCGAAGGAACTTCTGTTAATGTAACTTATTACGTTTGCCCACCTGCGCAAAAGTTGGCCACGGTTGTATTCGATGTCGAGTAAAAATTGATTCAGTGGGAAAGTACTCGGATCTAATAACAGCCGTTAGCTTTGCTTCTGCAGGAACCGGTTTAGATAACCTAACTAGTGAATTACTGGAAGTTATACCAGTATGGAAAGAAATCAATTACTTCAAAGAATATAAAGCAAGATTGATAAAGTTGGTGGGAGATGAACGAGCGGACAAGATTTTGAGCGACGCAATATTTTTCTTCGTCGTCGGCACAAACGACTTCATTTACAACTACTTCACATTTCCATTCCATTCCCTGCACTATAGTGTTTCAGGTTACACGGATTTTCTGTTGCAGACATACGCATCTCACATCAAGGATCTATATAGTCTGAACGCACGCAGAATTGCGTTGATTAACGTTCCTCCTTTGGGATGCCTACCTGTGGAGAGAGCATTGCATTTCGTTGAGAAAAAAGGAGAGTGTGTGGAGGAAATCAACTGGGCTGCATCTGGTTTCAATGAAGGGTTGAGTCCAATGATGGAATAGCTGAAATCTGCCCTTCCTGAGTTGAAGATTGTTACTCTTGATTATAATGGTCTCATGCTAGACTTCATACAAAACCCTAGCAAATTCGGTTTTGACTAATCTCCAGCTGCCACTTCTTTGATAAAGCCTCCATATTAGTAGCTACATCAACCGACTTGAGATGGTATTTCAACATCTCTTAAGACCCTCATCTGAACTCTATATGGATCAAACCCGCTCTTGAGAGGATAATGACATTATATCTTTGAAGAAAAGAGGTATTGACTTGCTGATTCCATGTGTGTTTAACATGCTGTTGTTGATTCCTTGTTATATTCACTACTTCATAAGTATGTATGGTTCATGAAAGTAGTGTTCTTTTAGCATCATAGTGATTGCTGCTGATTGATTGGAACATTGATTGTTAAAGCCCAGAAAATGGCTTTAATTTATGATGCATTAGACTTATTAAATACTTTGATACAATCTAATGTCGATGACAAAGTGGAAATAAGCAAAGATTCTCTTTCAGACATTCAAAAATGTATACAAAATGCACAAGAGAAGATCGATTTTTTGCAGCTTGAATCACAGCTACAGCAAGAAGAGCTACATCAAAATAGACACCATTCTGAACCTGTTTTTGTTCAGAACATTGAGACAACCACCCATCAGCAGCATGTTACAGTTCATTCAGATTTAGTACCAAACAAAACAGCAGTTATACACGCAGATGCAGAAACTCAGTCTGCACTTCCCAAGCCCATCATCAGACCTTAGCAACAGCTTGTCCACAACAAGCACAGAACTGGTCTTGGATATGACAAGGACTTGTCCTTTCATATTCCAGACTACACCAAGCCCATTCAGTTTCAGAGTGTTGGTTTCATTCATGACAGTTCAACTGCTCCTCATGACAGTTCAGCTTCAGCTGTTCCAGACTATGCTCCTCTTCCACAACAGCAACAACAACAGATCGTGAAATGCCAACACTGTGATCGAGTTGGCCATTTGAAAGATCACTGTTTTGATTTTCATCCATGTAAGCACTGCCATAAAACTAGCCATTCTTCACACAGATGCTTCAGAAACAAACGTCCTGCAAGAACAAAGATTCATC
>APFE030900479.1:35000-80270 GCA_000404065.3 Pinus taeda | reverse complement strand
TTGAGACTTCCCTTTTCAGGTTTAAGTTTTACCTTTTATGCGGGGTGAGACCTCCCTTTTATGGTTGAAGGTTTCCCTCTTTAAAACAATAGGATCACTTCCTCTAGCAGAAGACTTCAGCTTCTTGCCAGTTTTTGAAGAGTTCCGGGAACTGCACTAAGCGTTCCAGTGTTGGTGGTCATCCTTAAACCACTGCCTTTTTATACCAACATTTCATAGAGCACATTCAGCCTAGTGCTGCCATGCATTTTTGCAGATTTTGTATTATAGCTCTCTTCTTGGACTCATACATAACCCTTCGGATTAAGGGTGGGAATGTTGGATACCTAATCCTAAGTGGGTTAGTGTGGAAGCTGATCAAACTAAGTAGTCCAAGGGACCTTGGAATGTGAATCCCAACGGTCACCAAATGTACTATAAATGTATATCAAATTGTTAATAAAATAGCAATGCATGATTTATCTTTCTTATTGTTTCTCGTTCACCATGTCTGTTTAACAATTAGAAGGGAATGAAGCTTTTGGGTCACTCCTAATTGGCCTTTCATGTGTGAGGTCAATAGGATTTTGTGCTTTCCTATAAATATCTTTAGTTGAAATATAAAATTGGATAGTACAATGATTAGAATAGTGTGGTCCATATAAGATTGGGTGAGAACATCCTTAAATTCATGTAATAAATATATTAAACATCTAAGAGTATGGCTTAAAATACTTTTCTTTGTTATTCTGCCTTATGTATCACTTTATTGTTAGACACATCATTCAGAAAAAAATGATTTTTGAGGGTGGAAATCCATTTAGGGTATTTATTGTCCTTGAGTTAATTGATTTCCTTCTTTCTAGAGGGTTTTCCTTGAATAATGAGCAAATGTCTTTTCATATGAGAATACCTACCAATCCTATTCATTATTTACTATATGAGGTTGATATGATGTTCATAAGATGAAATTAGGCCTCTCAAATAGAAGTTGCCTTTGCTGGCTAGTAGCATATGCATCCAAGTGACCAAGCAAGGTATTTAATTCCCTGTAAACATGAGCAATGTTAAAAGAAAGTAGCTCAGAAATATTTTTCCCTACAAGTTGAATATATTGCTTGATAACTTATTAGAAGGAGAATATACCTTTATCATTAGATTGAAAATAAGTTGAGAGTCACCAAAAGTGGTGAAATGTTTACAACCGAAATTAATGGATTGCTGAATACCTAAAAGAAAGCTTTAATTTGAAAGGTGTTATTAGTACAATTCAATTCAAGTATACATGTTAACTGATGTATCTTACCAATAGGTGAATATAACACAACTATGGTGTCATTTCTTTCATTTGAGGATGCCCTATCAAAGTGTGGTTGATCTTCATGATTGATGGGAGAAGGAGGAAATGACTCTTACTCAATAAAAAGAGAATAAATTCCCAAGTCTTATATGATGTAATGTGCATGGGGCTAAGGAAATTTATCAATTTAATGTGTGATTCTTCCTTCCCCTAAAACAATAATATTTTTACCATATTTACGAAGGGTCATATGAGTGACATACAATGACATATACCCACATGTTCTAGTTTGCCAATCTCTACCAAGGATGACAAAATAGTTACTTACTAAGATATCCATCACATTGATATTACATTTTGTTCTAATATCAGGATGAGCACATAAGACTAATGTGATGTCCTTAATCTCAACAATGGTTGTTTGTTGATAATTTTTATAGGCCGCCATTTTCTTGAGTCTCTCCTTAGAGCATTGGAACCCTAATTCCTCCATATTAATTTTAGGCATGACATTGGGCCCTGACCCACCATCAACTAAATTACAATGAGAAAATTTATCAAAAACATTCATAGTTACATAAAAAGGATGGTTTTTACGAAATTTCTAGAATTATTTACAACAAATAATTTATGTTGAAAAGAATCCTCTTTTGGGAAATCTTTAAGGAAATGTATGGGAGAACGTGTTTTTCCTTTGAGAAAATTCTTTAAATGCTATTTTTTTTATCTGGAATGATGGCCATATCGAGCAATGTGGGATCAACCTTGATGTTAACTATTTTCTTCATAATATTGAATTGAGAGGTAGCCAAAGAAGACACAGTGAAAGAAGTTGGATTTAGATATGCGAAAGTGGCATATGGGGATTTTTTGTTATTTGCCTCCTTAGGGAGTTGACTCCTGCCATTTCTAGGTCTCAAAGCACTCATTGTTCTAGAATCTTGACTTCATTATCATATTCCCAATCCAAGGTTGCAACCGTATGGTTAGTTCTTTCACCATGAATTATTTCCTAACCATTCTTTTTAAACTCATAGGTCTTTTCATCATGGTATTCTCCACAAAAGTAACACCATGGCTAGGAAAGAAGGGTGTTGGGATGATATGTTTGGAAATAGTTTCTTATGATAGGTAAAGTGGAATCTTTAGCATGAGGGTACATTATGACCTTCTTCTCAAAATATATCAATTGATTACTCCTTAATTGCATGAGTTAAAGAATGGAAGATATGTCAAAATGGTTAACTAAGGCTTCAAGTCAAAGACCAATGTGATGAAATTTCTCTTCATATTCCAAACATATTTGCAAAATGATCCCTAGGTTATTTGAATTTTCTCCTCTAATCAGTGATAATAAGCGAGAGGCATAGTATTATAGTGGTGCATCATAGTTGCTTGATTTTGTGGTCTAATGATCTCTAGAATCAGATTATACAATTTAGTGAATTGAAGATTAAACAATGTAATAGTTCCAACTTTTGTATAGGTAACATTATTATATTCTTGGAGGAGATAAACAAGGCTATGAAGTTGGACATAAGTAAGCTTAAACCAATAGCGGAGCTCCATCTAGGTAGAGAAGGTTTTGGGCAAAGTTCAAATAAATCAATTGTTTCTTTTCCTTCCAAGGATTTCACAAACATTCACATGTAGGTGTCATTATCATTGGCACCAATGTTATTACATGCATTAGAGAAAGAAACTATAATCTCATTAGCATTGATGGTGCCATGAAATCAGAACTTGGGAAGATAATCTTTAAATTTGGGTAATGGAGTATTAGTTAGTGTTAAATTTAATGGGAAGGCCACATGCCAAGGAGTGGAATTTCCATATTATTCAAATTGGAATAACCCATACTTCCTAATTACCATGAAAGGATTAGCGATAGATTGAACTAGATTAAAATATGAATAAGTACTACTAATTTGGATGGATGATGAAGCATTCAATGAAGAACTCGAGGAAGGGGAAGTAGATTGGGAAGGAGAATGGGTTCTTGAAATGAATCTTCAAGAGGGAGAGGTTGTCTTAGAAGAACAAATAAATTATTTATAAAATTTAAATAGGTCTAAGTAATAACAATAACTTTCTACCATTTGAGTTCATCTAATAGTTTGTATTTGGGGCTCAATCCACAAATTATTATAGAATAATGAAGTTCACTAGTCATAATCTAGATACCTTTGATCAACATGATCTCTAAGACGTCTTTCAATGTATTATGTTCTTTCTTGTATATAAATATCCCGATCTATGACTACCCAAGCTTGCTCCAATTCAACAAGAGTGTTTTAATTATCAAGTATGAAATTAAGGAATGATCAAGACTTCTTTGATCATTTAAATGGTTAGGAAGACCAAGATTATTTGTAGATGGTATGGTCATGTAGGAAAGAGAAGTTTCAAAACCAACGATCAATTAATCGACTCTCCAGTATGGTCTCTAAAAGTTGTTGACGAGTGAAGTTTCTTATGCTTCACTACCAACTTCCTCGAATCTCATAGGGAAGGATATATAATGGGACTATGCTTGGGGTTTAATGACAAAAAAAATACAATTATATACAACAAATTTGAACAATAAAATAAAAAAAATTGTTTACAACGCTGAAACAAACAAAAAAGTGATAATATCAACAATTATGTACATTATATAAAGTGATTAAATTTTAGTTTAAAGAAAGTAGTAAAAAAATAATAACTAAAATCACAATTTATTTTTTTATGATATTACCCTATTAGTTATAATACTACAGAAGTATGTATTAAATTCTGACATAAATGAATTGAAAAATTTTAGTCACTAATGTTAGAAACATTTCTCATAAAAATTAATAATATAAGGTGAAATTCTTGGAGAAATATGCTAAAATGATATCGGCCATTAACCACTAATTTTATTAATAAAAGTATGACTACAACATATTGTTTTGGTTGATTTCTATGGGAATCTAGACTAGAAATCAACTTTAAAATGTATAAGATGTAAAAGGAATCATACATAGACACTTGGAATGCTAGAAAATAAGCAGGAAAAAATGATGGGAGTCTTGTACTCTTTTGATAAGAATGGATCAACAATATCTTCTACAAAAATTGCAACAGGTAGCATTGAAATGATAAGTATCAAACCTTCTATTAGCACAAAAAATGCAATAAATAAAGAAAAACCTTAAGAAAAGAACCATAAATTGATGAGCTCGCTTTCTCCTTGTCACTCGTTGAAGTATTTTTGTTTTCACCAAAACAAGTAAAGTCTTGTACTCTCGAAAGGTTAATTAGAGGAAATATGACAACTTTAAAACTTACACATACCTCTCCAATAACATTTTCCAGCCCCCTTCTATTCCTTCTGATTAGTTTCATATTCCCGTTGGGCAGTAGAGAGAAAAATTGTTTTAGAATTTATGTTTCTATTATGTTAAATCCTTCTTTCTTTAGGGTAATCCATTTACTAGGGGTCTATTAATTAATGAAAATCATATTAGTGGGTGGGGTCCTTGATATTGTCCAAAAAATATTCTCGTTAACCTTTTACTTCACATGAAACCAAATATATAAGTATGACATTAGCAAGAATACCATCACTATAAAAATAAAATATATGAGGAAACTCAATATCCTTAAACATGTATAAACAAGCATGAGAAGTCATCTTTATTTCTACCATGAACCATAGTTTCATCAAAATATGTACCATAGTAAAACAAATATGTTGTCCCAAAAACATGACAATATCATAATCTAAAATATGTCCAAGTAAAATAATAGAAAAACACATCATGCCAAAGAAGTAACTCACGTCAACTCAGGAGGTTTGCTGGGGCTAGCCATGTAGAGTGGTATTTTCTCACCTTTTTTCCTTTCTCCTTGTACCTCCATATGCATGTCTTGGAAGGGGACTTCTCTCATCCCCCCTTCTTCAGTTGTGTGAATGTCTAAATGCATATGTGATGAAGTGGCCTTAGAGGGAGAACATACAAACATAACTAACATGTGTAACTTCCCCAATGCCAAATGTACAAGGGAATCAAGGGGTCATTGAGCATGAAAAGAAGTAGCCTCAAACAAAGAAAATTGTACGTGAGGAGGAATGATCACAAGGTAGACTATGTGATGAGAAATAGTAGGCCAAGTGCAAATCTGAATGCCTCATAGGGTTGGTTTTCTAACCATCATTATGTCCTAGTGATTGTTGATATACATGCGGTTTTGGAATTTCCATTATGGTAGGATGTGGAAGAGCTATGTTATGTGAAGCATGTGGGGAAGGAGGACCTCTGAGGTAAAGTGACATGTTTGGGTCAACTATTTGATCTCCTCATAGTACGCATAAAAGTGCATAGAAAATATTTTATGTTTTCCATCCATGATATAGTGGTTCTTATGTCTTTCACCCTTCTATTTTCCCAAAACCTCTACTAAAGAAACTCATAGTGTACTATAACTAAGAAAATTTGTCATGCAGACATTATTTTCCTAAGTATAAATATATAATTAGAAAAACAAAGGACTTTTTAAAATCATTTATCGCATAAATGCTAGAGTGCTTTGCATAAACACACAAGGGAAAATATATAAAATGGGGAAGGGAATTGTCCACACATGCAAAGAGAACACATGTTATGAATAGCATGTTGATACAATGTATATGGAAACATAAATCAAATATCTTAGAGACCATGAAAGTTTTAATGAAAACATTACGAAATTGTGAGCAAAGAGAAATATGTATGGTGTTGTCATGTGTTGATAAAGACAACCAGTTCATAAATGTTTCCCATTGTTTACATTGAAAATATAAGCATGGATGGTGTATATATATAAAACCTAATATACAGTCAATGTACATCTTAGGTTTAGGTGAAGTGCATGAAATATTTTTAATTAAGTGAAGGAAAAAATATTTTTTGTGTTTTTCTTTTGCTTCATAATGGTGCCCATGGATATCAGTAGAAAACACACTTACATATGAAATTGGTCATATATAACGAACATATATATGACTAAAGGTGGAATCCTACTTGTAGATAACCTTCATAAACTCCTCAATAATTTATTTTGAGTGTGATTCTAGGAATGGTTGCAGGTAAGGGGGCGTCGTTTTAGTGCGGGAGGTGGAAATGTTATATATGGTGTGGATGAGCTTGTTATGTGAAAATGTCAAAATTTTAGCCCTTCTGAGTTCTGAGTTTTTAAATTGATTTAGCGCAATACTAGCCTGATGATTATGTGGTAATATGGCCTTAACCAATAATATATGGGTCACAAAAAAATCAAAAGAAGAGGCCCTTTTTATGATTGCATGACAGGCTGCTAAGAGGGCCATGACAGAGTTAAAAAATAGCTTACTATATCATATGTATGAAAAGATAGAAATGTGCCAATGTTTAAGAGCAAGTTTGGGAGTCACATAGAGAAATATTACTATGAAATTCAAATGAAAAGGCCCAGTGCAGGTATCCTCTGATATTTAAAGAATTATACACCTACTTTGCTGGTTAAGACATTGACTATGAAAGGGTTTTCCCCATTTTTTTATTGTTCCCATAGGGATTTGCATCCTAAGCAAACCAAAAACTCATTCTAAACTTGCAAAAGAGGGGTGATGGGTCACTTTTCATAGCACCAAATGATATACCACATCCATATTGTATAAACTAGGACTTCATGGTTTATCTTGTGGGTTTGGTTTGAGAAGGCACAATGGAACAAGATGGCATAGTAGGGGTTGAATATACAATTTTTCATTACAAACCAATAGTTATGTTTCGAGGGTTAAGGGTAATATATATGAGTTGGTTGTGTGAGTGGAGATCTTTCATTTTCCCCTTGTAGAGACCAAAGGGATGCACTTATATGCACAAGAAAAAACATGAGATGATCAACCCACATTGAGTTTGTAATGTAGGACTGTAAAATGGCATCATGGATTATAAACAAGGTATTATGAGGTTACATGGAAATAATGCAATACATTTTAATGTTTTATGTGTAAGGAAAGATTACACACGATTATCATGTGATGGGAATAAGGACCATCCTCGTTATTTTCACATGAACTTAAGCTATGCTATCCATGGCCAAGGGTTAGAAATATAGATTTACACAAATGGTAGCCATTATTATAGTGGGGATTAGTGGCATATGACTCGCCTAAAGGTAAGAGAGAAATAAATCATAGATACTCATATTCCACTGCCTCTCGATGGAAGATTTGTAGACCACGGCACAGATGGGAATCAACTTGTTTCTAACATTCTTATGAATTCAACAACTTCCCTTTTTTTTTTCTCTATAGTTCTGTACCAATTTTTCCTAGCACACTCCTGACAGTTTCCAATTTTCGAAAGGGCTTACTATTGATTCTCAATTGAAATTTTTTTGTTGGTTTCTGCATGGGAAGGTACAAGGGGTTGCACGGACTATCATTTTCATCAACGTGAGGGTGATTTTCATTACCCAGGTAACTTGCCTCCTGGTTTCTTGTGTGATTCTCTAGGTTTTAAGCTGATTTTTATCCTGATATCCAACTTGGCTCATTATGTTGGGCCTCTCTTCAGGTGGTTGGTTGATCTCCTAGTTCTTGGCGCTACTTCAAGTAAACTCTTTCTTTTCCTTCACCCTTTTTGGTGTTCTGAACCATGTTTTAAGGGTTTTACTCTTTATTAACTAGGTTTTGTAACGGTGGCCCAGGTAAGCTCAATGGTGAAGGTTTGTTTGCACATTTCTAGTAGAATTAGACACACCTCATTTGTCTTTTACTGTCTTATTCTAGGTTGGTGGTCTCTTGGTTTCCTCTTCCTTCACTCCATGGCGTTTTATGCTTGCAATAATACTCCTCTCACTCTCATTTCGTTGAATCTGGATAACTGCACATCTCAGTTTAATATTGCTTCTTGGAGACATGTCTACAGTTCCCTTGGCATTCTTGGTTGTAGATTTGAGTCTCCTAGTTGACTATGAACCCCTGCTTGGTCATAGACCTGTGGCATGCTAGAGGACTATTTACTTTTGTTTACTATTCTTTATTCTAGAGCTATGTTTAGGTTACAGTCTTAGTGTGTGACTGATTTAGTGCTCTGTGACTCTGGTAAAATGTATTATGTTTCTTGATGCCCCCATACTAGCGATATCGGTTATGTCCTCTTTTGTTGAATTCTGACTCGAACAAAAATTTTTGTTCATAACTGTGAATTATTGATTTATTTCTGCTATACATTTATAGACTTAATGAGAGAGATATATGGGACTGTTCAAATGTAGTCTTAGTGTTCTACACTCTTGTTGTGGCCACAAACAACCCCCCTTCTTATTTAGTGTTATTACTAATAATAAATAAGTGGGGACCCTTAGTAAAAAAAATTTAAAAATGAATTAGTGCTTGTATTTCCTTTTTAATAAAACTTACCATCATAAACTTAGGAAAATACCTTTGAAAAATCCAAAAAGCTTAAGTTTCATGATGAGGAAAGATAAAATCACTCCTTAAGAAATATTGCATCGCGAAAAGGATAACACGATGCCTTCTTACAAGCCAAACTCTAAGATTGTGAGATTGCGATGCAAGATTACATATTAAAAATCATATATATCGCATCGCATGCCTTAAAACGTTATTATGTTGAAAAACCGCAAAAACACCGATATGCGATGACGCATATCACAAAATCACACCTCACAAGAAATACATTAACGCAAAATGGTCATATATTGCGATTATGCGATATTGCGATGTTGCGATATCACAATAGAGTAACAGAGTGATCTTGCGATAGAACATCACAATGATATTGTGATATTACGATCTTACAATAATGCAATGCAGTGATCTACGATATCGCAAAGCAAATCATAAAATTTCTCTATCACAAAATATTTCGACACACTGTTCAAGAACACTTTTTCCATAAAACGAGACCTGGTTATGCGCTTTAATTCTAATTAATGAGGTAGTTTCTAGTTGTTAATGAAATATGGTTTTGTGTTTATCGAAGAGCGAGTTCATGTAAAGGTGATATACTTTTGCATGTCTTCGGCATTTAAAGCTTTCCCATCACTGTTCTTTATCATTACTCTCACCTCACTTGTAAACTGTAGGAACGAAGAGCAAAGAACTATACAAAGCAGTATACAGGAAACTATGAGGAAGAAAGGCAAGGCTCCGATTTTTGAAGATAAAGAAATGACGCCCTTGTACACAGACACCACATGCAATAGAGAAGCGAGTATTACCACTTGGGAAGGCATGTATAATCTACTTGAAGAAGGGAATCCCAAGGTAATAGAGTTTACAGCTACTGTGGGCTCACAGAGTTCTTCTGAGGCATCAGTTGTAGATTTATCCTGTTCATTCTTGCACCAGATAGCAATGAGGCCCAAAATTCTCCCCTACACAGATATGGTTAAATGGGTACTAGAGAGTGCTGACATTAAAATAGACAGTTTAAGACTTAGGGTCAGGAACTTATGGAATCATTATCTTCACAGAATGTGAGCTTTACATTTGCTAAAAGAAAACACGCAAGAGGTGAAAATCGCACCAAGGAAGCCAGGATCAAGAAACGGAGGCAGTTTCCGATGTGCGATTATCGCTGGGTAAAACTTCTTGAAATGGAAAACTTCTAATTGCTCAGCTACCTGTAGCTCCATAAATTCGGAAAGAGTACGTTAAATAAAAACACTGAAGGTAAAAGGTAAAACTTGAACCAAAAAATCAGTGGTAATGGTCAGAAATATCCTCAAAGTATTTAGTGAAAGCACACAGCCAGTATATGACTCTCAAAAGCCTCATCAATTCTGCTGAAAAGCTGGCACCAACACTTTTTGATTCGACTTTTGTAGCACAATTAAAGGTTGAAGGAGGCCAACCAACTCTTCTCAAGGAAGTGTTGAATGCTTGCGATTTTAAGCAGTAGATACATAAATAGTTAAATGTTAGATTTAATTTTAGAAACAATTTTGCTTTATTTTTTCCTAGAGAAAGGATGGTCATTTAAACCGTATCCTATATTTTTGTAATAAGTTAATTTTAGATGTAGTTAGTAGTATTTAAACCCTTCTCATGCATTTAGAGAAGGGTCCAAAAATTTATCAAAAATTTTTCCTCAAAACATGCACTTTTGCACCCTCTGAGGAGGTTTTGATGAATGAATGGAACAAGATTTATTTATTTTTTCATTTAATATCTACTACTGATGTTGCACTTCTATACTCTTAGTGGATGTTGGATTAAGAAGAGATAAATCGGTATCGCTTGAAGCTCATGAGTAGAACTAGTTATAAATGGTACTTCTATCTCTTAACTGTTTCTATCTTTTGTGTTAAAGTGATATTAAAGTTCAGTTATTTATACATTAATGTGTGAATGCCTGAGTTATCATTTGACACTTTTTTACGGTGATAGTTATTTATTTATGCTTAATATATGTGTAGCTTACTGTGCGATATGTTTTTCACAACTGTTTTGTCTAACTTTTTATATGAAGTGGTTCATCTATATTGAATTGTTTTCTTATAACAGTTGAATGATCTTTATTACTGATTGTTATTTGAAATCATTTTAGATCGCATAGAAAAAGGATTACATTCCGGGTTAGTATAGACTTAGATATTTCTATTTATTAAAATACAATTGCATGTCATTAGATTAAAGTTAGAATTAGAGCATCTTAATTAGGAACTGTTAGATCAGAAATACCAAATTCTACACACACACACTCATAAATTGGGAAACTGGTCCCATATCCCCAGTCGGACCCACAATACCAAATGGAAAAGGAGCTGGCAACCAAGATTCGGACCGGGTGGGTATCCCCCTTATTGTAGACCCGATTTTCGGGGCTTCAACATATTTGGCGCTAGAAGGAGGGCCATGAACTATGAATGGAAAGTAAGTCCAAATCTAAATACAATTCTGAGAGTAAATCACCCTCACCATATCCCCCAACTTCTCCATTGCATTTATAATCTTTAAATCCAGAGCTAGAAGTCGTAGGATTGACAGTCGCTACTACAAACCCTGACATTTCGGAAAAATCTACTATTGAACCTCCTGAAGTTGAATCTCTGATTCACAAACTTCAGTGATTTTCTATATCTCATCCAAGATCTGATAAATCTCAAGGCAGTGTGACTTTGCAATATAACCCTGCTCATCCTTTGACTGGATTAAAGAGCGAAAAGTTTGGTGTTCAGCCAACTGAGTTACCTCTACCCACTGGGAAGAGAGCAACAAAATCACCTAAAGGGTCTGATAGTGAGACTCTTTAACCCTCATCATCCATCTCAAATTCTTCACCGCGAAGTCAACCATCCACTCCTCCACTTTAGATCATTGTCCACTAGCCTACTATTATTTTTACATCTGCTTCTCAATCAGCCGAAGTCATAATATCCTCATCTTCTCAACCTCACGGATCATCTTTTGCACTTCCCTCCATTAGTGGATCAGCGATGGCCGAATCTCCATGGAACAACCCAGGGCAGTCTTAATGCCTGCACCCTTGAGTCAGCTACCACCCCATCCTGAAAAATGGCTACCTAAGTTTAATCCTAAAGAAGGCATGCTAGCGGAAGAGCATATTAATAAATTTATGCTATCCATAAATCTTAATGGAGTTACTAACGAAGATGCTGTCGTTCAACTTTTTCCTTATACTCTTCAAGGAACAGCCTGATCATGGTATTTTTAATTACCATCTGGATCTATCACTAGTTGGGATATCTTCCAAGAACAATTCCTTATTAAATTTGGTGATGATAGGTCTACAACGACGTTAATCAGTGACCTGTCAACCCTTAGGGATGAGTCAAAATAACCTATCAAAGATTTCAATTCACATTTCAATAAATTGTTAAAAAAAATTCCTACTGCTTCCAAGCGCAACGAAGAAGTGCGAACTGAATGGTACATCACTTCTTTACCATCAAACATAGCAATCTTCGTGGACAGGGCTAACAAGACAACTTTAGCTGATAATATGAAAGAAGCAATAGCTGTACAGAAGCGTATTATAGCCCTTGAAAGGAAAACTGCGATGGAAGAACGAAAATCCAAGAAGGTTACTTTCAAAGAAGATCCTAAGAAAAAACAATCAAAAGATCCATTCGATTTTGAAGGATTGCAAAAAGTTTTGAGGACTATGTCTAATGAGATGG
The DNA here is from genome assembly GCA_000404065.3 of Pinus taeda. Classification (NCBI taxonomy): domain Eukaryota; kingdom Viridiplantae; phylum Streptophyta; class Pinopsida; order Pinales; family Pinaceae; genus Pinus; species Pinus taeda. The sequence continues at coordinate 67,828 of APFE030900479.1, read as the reverse complement.
TCGATATTAAGAAACAAGTGGCAAAAAATTCTTCAAAAAATTCATATAGACCTTTTAAAAGAAACCCTTCAACTGTTTCAAAGCCCCCAATGCTATTACGAGCACTGAATCTGAAGAAGAAGAAGAGGGAATTGCTACTGAAGGGCAGAACGATGAAGAAGAAGTTGTACAGTTACAAGGAATGTGGGATTTCATCCTCCGATAAGAAGAATATCAAGAAGCATCCTCAGTTAGTACACGAAGTAGAAATCAGCCTGATCCTCCTCAAACTACCCCTAAGCCAAAGAGCACAAGCTCGGCGATGAAGGATAAAGTCGCAGCCAAGACAACGACACCCAAAGCGACTCAAACTAGCCCAGTCTAAACAGATTCATCTACTCCATCGAAAATGTTGATCGTTTCTGATAAAATGGAGTACAATATTATAGAACATATGAAAAAGACTAGGGCCAACATCACTCTTTATGAATTGAGCAAGTTAAAGCACCAACAAAAGATAGTTTTGAAAGAATTACATGCTGTCCCAGTTGCACCTAGGCCTGCCACTGTAATTTCTCAAGCTTCCCACGATATGGGAAGACCTTCAACTAATGTGCCTAACAAAGTTGATCCAACGACATCGTGTTAATTGGAGGAAGATCGAGATATCATACTCCCCCATTTCTTCTTACTTATAAAATTTTTAATAAAAATGTGCATAATTACTTAGTGGATTCGGGAGCTTCATCGAATATTTTACCAAAATCAATATGTACAAAATTGAATGTTCAACCGCAAAAATTTGATGTGCGAATAGTCAAGCTAGATCGATCACAAACCAAAGTGATTGGTGAATTAAATCAGGTTACCATAAGGCTGTCATCCAACCCAAAGGTATGTCAAGTTATCGACATTTTAGTTGATGATATTCCAGAATTTTATGGCTTAATTCTTAGCAGAGATTCGTCATAAAAACTTCATGGATACTTTGCAACTGACTGGTCTCACATGTGGCTCCCTTGCAATGGTAAACCTAATCAAATAAAAGTTGAATGAGAAAGACATCAGAAATACATTGTAATGGAGCTAGAGGGGGAGAATGAACCAGTAGCATATAACAATAGTTTAATTGGCAATTACTCAGTAGATTCTTTCCTAGGGAATTTTAATGCTCATACGTCACCTTATTTAGAACATTCTATTTTATCCCAAGTCAAATTTTTTTCTCAAATAGATAGTTCTAAATGTATTAATTTTTTAGATAGTCCTATAAATAAATCTTTATTTTGGAAATTATTTTTTGATGGTTCTAAATCTAACGAAGGAGAAAGAGCAGGATGTGTGCTAATTAGTCCAGAATGCGATAAAACTATGTTAACTTGCAGACTCGAATTTGATTGCACCAACAATACCACAGAATATGAGGCTTTAGTCCAAGGGTTGTACAAATCGATCAGATTAAACGTCAAATACCTTCAAGTTTTTAGAGATTCTAAAATTGTAATTAGACAGGTACGTAATACTATACATTGTTTATCAGGTCATTTAAAACATTACGAATCTTTAGTTCAAGATCTGACTGAACACTTTATAGCGTAGTAATATTTGATTAATTCCCAGACTCCAGAATACAAGTGCAGACCTTTTAGCTAACGTAGCTTCCAAACTTATCCCTTCAGAAGACTTTAGCCCTGATAGATTCTCAATAGAATTAATATTTAGACATTCTATTCCTGATAACGTTACAAATTGGAGAATTTTCAGTGACGATCCTGACATCGTGAGTTTTCTCACATCTGAAGGATCCTACACCAATCAAATAATCGACGAAGACCAAGATGACCGACAATTACAACAAGATAGCACTAACAATGCTATACCTAAGTCGGTAGTCAAGTTAGAAGACCTTTATGATTTGAAAGATCAGTTTAAAATATCTACCAATTCAAAACTCCAAAGTTCAACTTTGAACTACGAATTAATAAATCTAGGAACTGATACCAAACCACAGAACATCAACCTAGATCTTGGCTTAACTACTGATGAAAAATTAGCATATATTCGTCTTTTGAGACAATACAAAACTGTTTTTTCTTGGAATTATGATGAACTTAAAACGTATGATACTTCTATCATCTAACATACTATTCCAATGATAGATGATGAAAAACGAGTCCAATAGAAGTTGAGAAAAATCCATCCCAATCTAGAAAACTAGATCAAATCTGAACTCAACAAGCATTGAAAGCCAAAATAATCTTTCCCGTTCGACATTCCAAATGGGTCTCCAATATGTTTCCTGTTAGAAAGAGAAACAGAGATATAAGAATCTACATTGACTTCTGAATCTTAATAAAGCCTACCAAAAGGATAATTTTCCTTTGCCCCCTATGGAACAAATATTGTAGGTAGTTGTTGGGTCATAATTAATGTCCTTTTTGGATAGATTCTCAGGATACAATCAAGTGTTAGTACATCCTGATGATCAAGTAAAAACCACATTCAGAACCAAATGTGGTACCTACGAATATCAAAAAATGCCCTTTGGCTTGATCAATGTTGGTGCTACATTTCAGAGAGCCATGGACATCGCATTCAAAGGTTTAGTTAATAAGTCTATGGTAATCTATTTGGATGATATAACTGTATATTCCAAGAAACAAAGTAACCATCTTAGAGATTTAAAACAAATCCTCCAACGTTGTTTGAAGTATGGAATTTCACTTAACCCGAAAAAGTCCTTTTTGGCATTAAGTGAAGGAAAACTTCTAGGATTCATAGTGTCAAAATCTAGAATTCACATTGATCCTAACAGAATCAAGGAAATTTCCGAAATATCCCTACCTCACAATAAAAAATCCATGCAATCTTTCCTTGGTCAGATAAATTTTGTAAAGAGATTTGTTCCAGACTTTTCAAGAATCATGTCTCCTTTACAAGCAATGATAAAAAAGAACTCAAACTTCAAATGGAGCCAAGACGAATATGAGGCATTCAATCTGATTAAGCAAGCAATTGTGAATGCTCCATCTTTAGCAACTCCAAATTTTTCAGAGCCTTTTATTTTATATACATTTGCCTCTGACATATCATATGTAGCAATACTCACTCAAGCTAATCAAGAAAAAGCAGAAGCTCCGATTGCTTTTTTCAGTTCAAATTTACAGGGGGATGAATTAAAGTATTTAGATGTGGAGAAACAGGCGTATGCTGTTTTCATAGCAATCAAATATTTCAGACCCTTTCTACTAAAAACCCATATGGAAACCATTGTACCGTTTCCAGCGGTAAGGAATCTTTTAGTGCAAAAAGATGTGGGTGAGAAAAGAGCCAATTGGGTTACTGCCTTACAGGAATATGATGTAGCAATCAAACTAGCGAGTATTGTAAAAGGTCAAGGCTTTTGCAAAATGTTGGCAGGAGCATCGCTTATATCTGAAATTCCATCTATAGACATACAAATGTATGAGGCATTCCTAAACGATAATGAGTCATTATATGCCGATATCATTTATTATCTAAAGAATGGATATGCTCCTTCACACCTCGATCATACCAAGAAAAGAGCTTTCAGGTTGAAAGCCAAACAATATCAGCTCCTGAACGATGTTCTTTTAAGAATAAATTATGATTCTGTTCTCCCTAGATGTCTTGAAGAATCTGAAGCTAAAAAAGTTTTACAGGAACTCCATGATGGGCCAACAGGCGGACACTATGCTGGAGATGCTACTGCACATAAAATCTTACGCGCAGGCTATTACTGGCCCACATTATTCAAAGACTCGCACAATTACATGAGGAAGTGTCAAGTCTGCCAAACTGCTGTTGGGAGATAGAAGAAACCATCCTTGCCACTACAGCCAATCAACATTGAACAACCTTTTGATCAGTGGGGATTGGACATAATAGGTGAGATCGTTCCTCATTCTTCCAAACATCATAGATATATCCTGACAGCAACAAATTACTTTACTAAATGGGTAGAAGCAATTCCTCTCAAGATGGCTAATTCTGAACATATCATTGAGTTCATAGATCAATTTATAATCACGAGGTTTGGATTGCCTTCCGCTTTAATGTTTGATAATGCATCATACTTTCCTGGAAGCACAATGACTGAATTCGCACTTAAAAGAGGTTTCAAACTTAAATATTCAGCTAATTACTACCCACAGGGAAATGGGCTAGCTGAATCTACAAATAAAAACCTAATCAGAATTATCAAATGAACATTTGACCAAAATCATAAAAATTGGCATAAGTCTTTAATATATGCTTTATGGGTAGATCGAATAACACAAAAAGCCTCTACCGGCACTTCTCCGTTCAGTTTAGTTTATGGAAACGAAGTGGTTCTTCTGACTCATTTAGCAATTCCTTCTCTATCTTTAGTTCAATATATTGATGAAGTACCAACTTCCTCCTTACAGCTGAGGAAAATTGAAATAATTAAATTAGAAGAACAACGAGAACAGGCCAAAAGAACTCACGCTCATCACCAACCATTAGTGAAATCCTCTTTTGATTCAAACATGATGACTAGAAAAGATTTCAGATGGGAGATCTAGTTTTAAAATGGGACAAGGCCCATGAGGAAAAGGGGAAACATACAAAATTTCAACAAATGTGGCTTGGCCCTTTCCAAATCATAGAAGTCATAGGTCGATCCACTTTTATGTTGCAAGATTTAATAGGAAAGAGAGATTCTTTACTTGTTAACAGACAGATCCTTAAGAAATATTTTCTTTAGAAGATTATTCTTCTATTTTGTAAATTAGATTTTTATTTTTCATAAAAAAACTAGTTGTGAATAGTTACATAAGGGATTTATGAAAAAGACACCAATTCCCTTTCATATTTTGTTTTTCGCTTGTATAAATAGCAAAGCTTTTAGAAAATTGATCTTTATTATTGAAAGATATAGTTAAAGACTCTAGCCTAGAAATGATACTAGTTTCAACTTCGTAAAATTTGATGAAAACGACCTTTAGTGAGAAATTGTTTTATATCAATGCAATAAAAGGTATCAATAGCAAAACAAATATTCTTTGTAATGTAGCTCTGTCCAAAAAGCTCTACTATTGTCGTCCAGAGCTATCTTAAGGAAACAATGACTTCCTCCCTACTTAGGAAATTACAACTTTCAGAGAAAAAATCCAAGAATGCACTTTATCTTAAAGAGTGAGAGGTCTCATCACGAGCCAGCTTATCATAATCACATATATTATAACTTGTTGACTTTGCCAATACTGTATACCACAACAGGGAAATTACCCAAGATTGTCGCAATCAAAAGGCAAGGGGTCTCATCACGAGCTAGCTTGTTCAGCAAAGTTATAAATCAAGTGAATGACTGTTTCATAAATTGGCTATCAAAACAAGACATTGTTCTTTAAGGGTAAAAAGAAAATGAAAGAAATAAGTGTGGATATGGATTCCTCTTTGAAAATGGTATGTTTCTCTAAGTAGGATACAGGATCATTGTTGGGTAACAGGTAACCCTGTCGAGGCTCTGAACGCCTGCTAGTAGCAGAGGCTCTACCTATGACAAATGAGCATATTTAAAACTGATTTACATAGAAGACTTTGTTTTATCTTTATAAACCAAGTAATGACTCATGTAGATACAAGAACTAGCTTGAGAAAGAAAATAATCAAAGTTGAAAATAGAAGAAACAATATCATTGACAGGTTAAAGCATAATGTACATTATCTTTCTATAATAAAGTTTAACTTTATGGAAAATTTTCTGTTTTGGAAGTTTTAGAAAATTCAAAAGAAAGAAAGAGATAACTAGTTCTTCCAAGTGAATCGTCAATTCTTGTGGCCACAAACAACCCCCCTTCTTATTTAGTGTTATTACTAATACTAAATAAGTGGGGACCCTTAGTCAAAAAATTTTAAAAATGAATTAGTGCTTGTATTTCCTTTTTAATAAAACTTACCATCATAAACTTAGGAAAATACCTTTGAAAAATTCAAAAAGTTTAAGTTTCATGATGAGGAAAGATAAAATCACTCCTTAAGAAATATCGCATCACAAAAAGGATAACACGATGCCTTATTACAAGCCAAACTCTAAGATTGCGAGATTGCGATGCGAGATTACATATTAAAAATCATATATATCACATCGCATGCATTAAAATGCATTTACGCTGAAAAACTGCAAAAAACACCGATATGCGATGATGCATATCACAAAATCGCACCTCGCAAGAAATACATTAAGACAAAATGGTCATATACTGCGATTATGCGATATTGCGATGTTGCGATATCGCAATAGAGTGACAGAGCGATCTTGCGATAGAACATTACAATGATATTGCGATATTACGATCTTATGATAATGCAATGTAGTGGTCTACGATATTTCAAAGCAAATCGTAAAATCGCTCTATCGCAAAGTCTTTCGGCTCACTATTCGAGAACACTTTTTGCATAAAACGAGACCTGGTTATGTGCTTTAATGCTAATTAATGAGGTAGTTGCTAGTTGTTAATGAAATATGGTTTTGTGTTTATCGTAGAGCTAGTTCATGTAAAGGTGATATACTTTTGCATGTCTTCAGCATTTAAAGCTTTCCCATCATTGTTCCTTACCATTACTCTCACCTCACTTGTAAACTACAGGAATGAAGAGCAAAGAACTATACAAAGAAGTATACAGGAAACTATGAGGAAGAAAGGCAAGGCTCCAATGTCTGAAGATAAAGAAATGGTGCCCTTGTACACAGACACCACATGCAAGAGAGAAGCAGGTATTACCACTTGGGAAGGCATGTATATTCTACTTGAAAAAGAGAATCCCAAGGTAATAGATTTTACGGCTACTGCGGGCTCACAGAGTTCTTCTGAGGCATCAGTTGCAAATTTAGCTTGTTCATTCTTGCACCAGATAGAAACGAGGCCCAAAATTCTCCCCTACACAGATATGGTTAAATGGGTACTAGACAGTGCTGACATTAAAAATAGATAGTTTAAGACTCAGGGTTACGAACTTACAGAATCATTATCTTCACAAAATGTGAGCTTTACATCCGCTAAAAGAAAACACGCAAGAGGCGAAAATTGCACCAAAGAAGCCCAGATCAAGAAATGGAGGCAGTTTTTGATGATCGATTAGCGCATCGCTGGGTAAAACTTCTTGAAATTGAAAACTTCTAATTGCTCAGCTACCTGTAAGCTCCAGAAATTTGGAAAGAGTACATTAAAGAAAAACATTGAAGGCAAAAGGTAAAACTTGAATCCGAAAATTAGTGGTAATGGTCAGAAATATCCTCAAAGTATTTAGTGAAACCACACAGCCAGTGTATGACTCTCAAAGGCCTCATCAATTCTTTCGAAAAGATGGCATCAGCTCTTGCTGATTCCATTTTTGCAGCACAATTAAAGGCTGAAGGAGGCCAACCGACTCTTCTCAAGCAAATGTTGAATGCTTGCGATTTTAAGGAGCAGATACAAAAATAGTTAAATGTTATAGATTTAATTTTAGAAAGAGTTTTTCTTTGTTTTTTCCTAGAGAAAGGACGGTCATTTAAACCGTATCCTATATTTTTGTAATAAGTTATTTTTAGATGTAGTTAGTAGTATTTAAACCTTTCTCATGCATTTAGAGAAGGGTCCAGAAATTTATCAAAAACATGTCCTCAGAACATGCACTTTTGCACCCTCCGAGGAGGTTTTGATGAATGAATGGAATAGGATTTATTGATTTTTGCATTTAATATCTTCTACTAATGTTGCACTTCTATACTCTTAGTGGATGTTGGATTAAGAAGAGATAAATCGTTATCGCTTGAAGCTCATGAGTAGAACTAGTTATAAATGGTACTTCTATCTCTTAATTGTTTCTATATTTTATGTTAAAGTGATATTCAAGTTCAGTTATTTATATATTAATGTGTGAATGTTTGAGTTATCATTTGGCACTTTTGTACGGTGATAGCTATTTATTTATGCTTAATGTATGAGTAGCTTACTGTGCGATATGTTTTTCGCAACTATTTCATCTAACCTTTTATACGAAGTGGTTAATCTATATTGAATTCTTTTCTTATAGCAGTTGAATGATCTTTATTACCGATTGTTATTTGAAATCATTTTAGATCGCATGCAGAAAGATTACATCCCGGGTTAGTATAGACTTAGATATTTCTGTTTATTAGAATACAATTGCATGTCATTAGATTAAAGTTAGAATTAGAGCATCTTAATTAGGAACTGTTAGATCAGAAATATCAAATTCTACACACACACACTCATAAATTGGGAAATTGGTCCCATATCCCTAGTCGCACCCACCATACCAAATGGAAAAGGAGCTGCCAACCAAGGTCCGGACTGGGTGGGTATCCCCCTTGTTGTAGACCTATTTTTCAGGGCTTCAACAACTCTTTACAATGGATTGTTCATGATTTTCTCTATATAATTTTTGTATTTTGATTTCTGAGAAAGTAGGAATGAGATTTGTATCCTTGGTCTCAGCCTCAGGTAGGGTACTAGTCTAAAGTTATTTCATCTCTGGCATGCATAGTTTCTTCCACTCAGTTTTCTTCCAAGTATGCATCCATGGTAGTTAGTATGGCTTCCTAGATAGATTTAATTGTGCATGCCATCTGTGTTGTATTGTTATTCAGATGATTATATGATGCTACTGATTTTTCTAAGTTTACTGTTACCTATACGGTGCATGCGTCCCTATACTTCTTTTGAAATCAGTCACATCTTTTTCTTTCGATAGATAGTTCTAATTATTGTATTTATTAGTATTTACATGTATGTACTTTGTTTGCACTATTTGACAGGTTGTTCTACTTATGTTATCTATCAGTATTGTCATGCATGTACGATGTTTGCACTATAATACAATTACTTGAGCTCATGGATGCATAGTGGTAAAAGATTAACTTGCCTAATTTCCTTGGTATCACTACCTATATCTAACATGCATGAATTTCTATACAGTCATTTCTATTATTTTCCTTGTACACAATTTGTCTTATATCATGCATACAGTAAAGCCAACACCTACATCATTCATATACCTTTAAATAATGGTTAGCTCGAGACATAAATCATTATTAATTATCTAAATTACCTATTGCATAATAATATCCATATATCAATAATAAAGTAGCAACTTCACTAGCGATTCTGCAATATTTTTCATGCATTTTTTACCTACACCTTTAAAAAAATAGAACATAATCAAAATCTACCATAACTCTATTCCATGAAATATCTCTGCCATACTACATCATTATAAATATTATTGAGATTTTCGGTGGGTACAAGATCTTCTCACTAGTACCCTTACGCAAGAAATCTATGGCTTGCCACACCAAACCTCCAAACCATGAATCCCCTCTTATTCCCCCCGAGCTATGATAACATTCCAAGTCTTCGTAACTGTTGAGTCCCAAACTTGCATCTTTCCTACACCTTTTTCTAGCTTCTTTCCATTCATCTGAACCTCCTAAGTCATCAATATCATTGCATATTAGTTATAAAAGAGCATTTAAAGTGGTTTCTTGACTATGTCTTTGTGTTGTTGTTTGAACTAGATTTTTGCTTATGAGCTGCGGAATCTTGTCACTTTCTGCAACCAGCTCAACTTTCCGCAACTGTTTTGTTAAATTCTATATTGCAGGTGTCTTCAGGCAAATCGAGCCACATGGGCAAGTTGGAAACGATGTGGACATGGACCGAGTCCTATTAGCTCAGTCGAATTCATCAAAAGTGGCCATGGTCAAAGGTAGTCAAGCGGTGGTCAACCTAAGAGTCCTACGGTGACAGAACTCCATTTTTCACCACGTGAAGACTTGCGTGGCCATTCCTAAATCTTACGGGACATATCAACACCTGTGGACTGCTCCATAAGCCAAATCCAACAGCCACCCTCCAAAGATTTAATCTTCACGAAATCCATAATGCTAGATTCCTGGACGTGGTTGTTCACGTGTCTCTTATCAGCGCAGACTGTAGTAAAGTAGTTATGTCATCCTCTATTATAAATAATGCGTTCTCATATGCATAGTAGTTAGCTTTTGTAATGTAATTTTGACTGTTGACGAGCCCAATGTGCCGTGACCTTATTTCTATGTTATGATTGCATTTTGAATACATGAGAAGACTCTGTTTATAAGCTCAATTCATGGTTGATAGCTGACTGCCCGAGGTTGTGCAAAGGGCCCCTGTACACACCGAGGTTTTGTTTATTGCTGTATAGTTTCATGCTTTATTTCTTTACGTTCCTTATGCCATAACCATTCACGTGTATATATTGCATTTATTATGGTATTCACGTTTTATTTCTATCCATAATTTTACATGGTTTAATAATGCCATTAACTGATCAGTGTCTTTGTTCTAGATTACAGTAGGTAGCCCGGGCATTTGTACATAGTTTTACAATGACTAATGACATGGAAACAATCTTATCTTTTTGTTAATTTATTTTTCTTAGTTTTTAATTCCATCACTGTTTTATTTATTTCAGTTTTGTACATTTTCTTTATTAGTTAGATTAGCTATTAAATTACTCATGTGTCATTATCAGTTACCTCTGAAATCCATAACGAGACTAATGGCAAGGGATTGAAGTATGAGTGTGTAATTTGATATTAATTTATTTTTCTGCAAATTAGATATCAGATTGCTCAAGTTGTTTATGATTACCTCCGAAAGCCATTGCGATACTAATGGTGAGGGGTCAGAATATGAGTTGATGTAATTTGATTTTAGCTTTACTTTGCTTGCAATTCTTGGATTTCTTTGAGCACAATTTCTTTTGTATTTAAACAGCAGCAAGGGTAATGGATTTCATGATCAATAGTTCACTGTTTGTTTGACTAAGTATAGTGGCACATTCTCATTTTCTTTTGGGAATTAATTTTGTCATTGCATGTTCTAAACACCTTTTGAAGTTTGAAGTTTGGGAAATCATTATAAAGGACATCATTGCCTTGAAAATTTATATCCATACTTATCTTTTAGAATTTCCCTCTTACATTAGGAAGACAACCAAGATAAAAACCCCCAAAACAAATAAAAACCAAAGATGACAAAACGTAAGAGATAGGTTATCTTGCACATATAGTGCACCACACTTCGTTAGATTACAAATCCCGGATTGACAATTAAATGCATCAATTTAGGACACTCTAAATTGACCAAACATTTTGGCACTGTTGTCGGGGAAGTGTAACTAAGTAGCCAATTTCTTAAAAAAAAAAAAAATAATAAAAGAAGGGAAAAATTGATAACTTCTTGAAGTATGCTCTCCTCTTGCACCTAGTGTGATCTGGAGGATTAAAAAAGAGAGTTATTGGTCTCTTCTTGCACCTAGTGTGACCTGGAAGATCAGAAAGAGAATTATTAGCCCAACTTAAAAATTAAAAAAAAATGACATGCATAGAGCAAGATATTTTAGGGGAAGGTTTATAGTTAGAGCCAAGTGTTCGATTTTCACAACTCCATCTTCTTCAAGGCATAGACAGGATTCACCACAATCTACCCCTACCCTTAAGATTCCTTGAATTCAAGGAGCAGCTGAATTAGTGGATTCTCCTACACCATCTACCAAATCTCATTTAGAAGAAGACCCTTTCTTTACTTCTACAGGAGAGCATATTGTAATTAAAGAGTAGAATCACCTGAAGAAGAAAAGGAAGAAACTCCCTCTCATCCTCCCTTGATAGAAGAACCAAAGGACTCTAAGGACTTTGAAGAAACTATCATCACAGAGGAAGTAGTAGATGGATTTAGAGGTAGAGGTAGAGGTAGAGGAGGAGGAAATAATGGAGGAAACAATGGTGGAGGTGGAGGTAATAATGGAAGAAATAGGGAAGGCGACAACTTGTTTGGATTCCCTATGGTTGATGAGGAAACCCACACAACAATAAAAAACATCTCATCATCTGTCCTCATCATCTGTCCTCCCCAACTTTTGTGGATTGTGAAGTGAGGATCCTGAAACATTTCTATTTGAGTTTGAAGTCGTGTGTCGAACCTATGACTATATGGAAGACTCTCAAAAACTCAAACTGTTTCCTTCAACATTGAAGGGAGCCGCTTTGAAATGGTTCATGGGATTAGTCACCCAATCTATTAGGACTTGGAATGATATGAAACAAACATTTTTGGATAGATACCTGGACTACTGCATGCCCACCAATCACAAGGATGGGGTATTCAAAATGGTGCAAAAAGAAGATGAAAACTTGGAGGATTTACTTGAAAGATTTCAATACAACTTAAAAAGAGAAAAACTGAGTAACTTATATGAGGAGACCTTGAAAGCCCTTCTATTAAAATCCATTAGAGATGAATGGATAGATATTTTAAACATGATGGGAAAGGGAGATATTCTCAACTTCCACTCCATGATATAGCAGAACTATGTGTCCATCTCTCAAGGGGAAAATCTAAAACTGGAAAAGGGCCTAGAGATCCTTCTCTTATTAGAGCAAACAAATCTGCAACTGGATCAGTAAGTAGGGCTGAGATTGGCAATATGCTTGATGAGTTCAAAACTAATATTCTAGGGAGCCTTAGTGAACAGCTAGACACCCTTAAAATACAAAACAAACAGAAAGAAAAAACTGATGCTCTAGCCATCTTTTGTCCGAAATGTAGGAAGAAACATGCTCTAAGGGAATGCCCCTTGGATGAAAAAGTTGTAGAAACATGTATAATTTTCTCATAAAATCATGAGACCAAGGATTGTCCTTCAATTCCTAGGCTCAAAGCTGTCTTTCAAGAAGATCCAAATTCGGTAGAATCTCTCTGTTTTGTTTGAAGAAGACCTTGGCAGGGGTAACAAAATCAAGGGTTTAACAACCCCATGAGATTTCAACCCCCACCAAATTGGAACCCTTGGCAACAACCTTGGCCCCAACCTCAAAATCCATATCAATCATGGGCACAAGGAATGGAAAATCCTATGGGAGATTTGCTCAATTTTATCAATATCCTACATCTGTTCAAAATCAACAAGCTCCACAACTTCCAAATCAAAGTCCACAACTTTCATTGCCATTTCCTCAACAAAAACCTCCTCAACAAAATCCAAATCCTCAACTCATGCTTCCATTTCAACAAAAGACAAATAAACTACCCTCTCATCCATTGCCAAATCCTGACAATAAAAACCCTCAGAATACTTACATGATAGAAGGACAACAATTTCCTACCTATATGATTGTTTCTCTCAATGATGTACAACTCAGATTTGGTAGAGTTTTAGAAAAACCTTCTATAGATGTCCAAGAGGAAAATACCTCTAAGGAGGACTCTCTTAAAGTCAATAAAGGTTCTGAGGGAGCATCTCTTCAAAACTCAATTACTCAAAAAGAGAAAGAAAAGTCAACCCCCACAACTCCTATAGTTGAGAAACCTGCATCTTCATCCACACCTCCTTTCCCTGAAAGATTACAAATTGATAAAGGTGTGGAAAAACAAATCTTGTTGCCTAACTATGATTTTCTAGATGAATTAAAGAATGCTTGTATCAAGATTCCCTTGCTACAAGCCATTAGAGAGATTCCTATTCTAGAAAAAACAATAAATGGGTTGAGTCTCAAAAGACCAGGAAGGAAACCAAGAGATACAAGAAGAATCCACCAGGTAGGAAAAATTGTAGATATCATGATGGGAAAAATTACCATGCAGAAGTATGTAGATCCAGGTAGTCCAATTGTCAAGAGACATATAAATGGGATAGAAATTCCAAACACTTTGATTGACCTAGGGGTTGCTATCAACATTATGAGTAGACAGACTATGGAACAACTAAAACTTCCTATTCTTCTTTTTACACCTACTTTACTGCAACTTATAGATCAACCAATTATCAAACTAGATGGTGTATTAGAAGATATTTCAGTCTCCTTATATTCTTGGGAATATCCAGTAGATTTTATGATTTTGACTCCCAAAAGTAATCTAGGAGGGCACCCACTTATCTTAGGAAGACCTTGGCTAGCCAGAGCTGATGCTTTCATTAGTTGTAGATCTAGGGATATGTACATTTCTAATGGTAATTCGGCAAAGAAATTCAATTTTTATCCTCCAGCAAAAGCAATCACATAAGTAGGAGACAATGAATGGGTCGATGATGAGGACTATACAACCTGTCTTTACCATTTCTAAAATCAGTGAGGATAGTCAAACTCTGAACACATTAGAAAATTTTGAGACATCTTCAGAATATGACCCCACACAATTTCAGTTGGATTCTGACATTGAATATTTATCATCAAGAAAAATGTCTCTTTACTCTATGGAAGAGTTCAGTAGTTCTACCATTGAGATTTTTCCAGGGAAAACATTGAATATCAACAAAAAATTGGAAAAGTCACAAGAGGAAGAACTAACCAAAATCTTGCGAAAACATTCTATTGCATTTGCATGGGAGTATACACATATGAAAGGTATTGATCCCAAGACTTGCATGCATCATATCTATATTGAGGAAAACATTAGACCAATCGGACAGCCTCAAAGAAGGATGAATCCAAATCTTAGGGAGATAGTGAAAGAAGAGCTCCAGAAACTACTTAATGTAAACTTCATTTATCCAATTTCATATAACCGATGGGTTTCTCCTTTGGTTATAGTACCTAAAAAGAATGATAAATGGAGGGTATGCATTGATTATAGGGAATTGAATAAAGCAACTTTGAAGGATCATTTCCCTTTTCCTTTTATTAATCAAGTATTAGATACATTAGAAGGCAAAAAGTACTTTTCATTTTTGGATGGTTTTAGTGGTTATAACCAAATTCAGGTAGCACCTGAGGATCAAGATAAGACCACATTTACCTGTCCATGGGGGACTTTTTCCTATCGATTGCTTCCCTTTGGGTTATGTAATGCACCCGCAACATTCCAAAGGGCAGTACTAGGAATTTTTTCTGATCTAATTCATGATTGTGTAGAGGTTTATATGGATGACTTTACAGTTTATGGTGACTCATTTGAATAATAATTAGAAAATTTCGAAAAATTACTTGTACAATGTAAAGAAATAAACCTTTCATTAAGCCATGAAAAATGCTTTATGATGTTTACTGAAGGTATTGTTTTAGGACATCATATTTCAAGGGATGGGATTAAAGTTGATAGATCGAAAGTCAAAGTCATCTCCAAGTTGCCTATTCCAAATTGTCAAAGAGATGTTATAAGTTTTATAGGATTTACTGGATACTATAGAAGATTTATAGAAAACTTCACTAAAATATCATCTCCACTCTTCAAACTGCTTACAAAAGATTGTGAATTCAAATGGGATCCTAATTGTCAATCAAACTTTGAAACTTTGAAAACAAGAATATCTGAAGCACCTATCTTGAGAGGACCAAATTGGAAACTCCCTTTCCATATTTCTACAGGTGCTTCAGATAAACCTCTAGGAGCTGTGTTGGGTCAAAAATATTTAGTCCCTTATGCCATTTACTATACCAGTGACAATTTGACTCCCACTGAGTTGAACTATATTGTAACTGAAAAAGAATTCTTAGTTGTTGTTCATGCAATCAATAAGTTCAGACATTATATAATAGGATATGAAACTTTTATTCATACTGATCATTACACAATTAGATATTTAATGAACAAACCTGTTACTAATGGTAGAGTTACAAGATGGCTCCTACTTTTACAGGAATTCAATATTAGTGTGTTGGATAGACTAGGGAAACAAAATATAGTAGCTGATTTCTTGTCTAAGATTCAGAATACTAAAGAAGATTCTCCTATAGAGGATAAGTTTCCCGATGAATATTTATTTGTAGTAACTACTAAAACCGCTTGGTATGTAGATATTGCTAACTATTTAGTTACAGGGGAACTGCCTCCACATCTATTTCCTAGTGAAAGAAGAAACATTATTCAGGAAAGTTCAAAATATTCATGGATTTCTAATGAATTGTTTAGAACAAGGCTAGATCTTGTGATCAAGAGATGTGTTAGGGAAGATGAAATGCCTGACATCTTCAAGGCATGTCATGATGAACCATGCAACAAACACTTTGCTGACAAAAGGACAGCCTATAAAATCCTTTCTTTGGGATATTTTTTGGACTTCCCTCTTTAAAGATGGAAAACAATATGTCAAAAGGTGCGATAGCTGCCAAAGAGTAGGGAAACCCACCCTTCCAAATGAAATGCCTTTGCAACCACGGGTACTCATCGAACCCCTTAAAAAATGGGCTTTAGATTTCATTGGACCTATTAATCTGCCATCTAAGCAAAAGAAGTATATATTGGTATGTACTGATTATATCACTAAAATGGTAGAAGCCAAAGTGTTAGTTTCTGCTACTGAAAATTCAGTTGTTAATTTTCTTTATGAGGATATTTTTATTCACTTTGGTGTTCCAAGAGAAATTGTGACAAATCAGGGAAGTCAATTTACATCCAACTTGGTGGAGAAGTTGATGGAAGAATACAAAATCAAGCATAGAAGATCTACTCCTTACCATCCGCAAGCAAATGGTCAAGTGGAATCTACAAACAAAGTTCTCGAAATTATCATCACCAAAACTGTTCATCTACACAGAAGAAATTGGGTAGAAAGGCTTCTTAAAGCCTTGTGGGCCTATAGAACTACATGGAGAAATACAACATGACATTCTCCCTATGAACTTATTTATGGGAAAGAAGTCCTGCTCCCCATTGAGTTCCAAGTCAATACTTTCAAGATGGCAGTTCAGTTGGGGATGGATCTATCAAAATCCCAGAAGCATAGAATGGAGCAGTTGAATGAGCTAGATGAGATCAGACAAGAGGCAATCCTAAGAACTGATCTAGTTCAATATCAAAGAGCTAAGTGGCATGACAAATACATCAAAGAGAAAAAGTTTCAAGAAGGAGACTGGGCATTGCTATTTGATTCCAACTTTAAAGACTTTAAAGGCAAATTTCAAACTCATTGGCTTGGGCCATATGAGATTGGACAAAGTCTTTAGCAATGGAGCAGTAAGAATCAAAACCATTGATGAACAGAAAACTCCTCTTATTATGAATGGCCACCGATTAAAGATGTATCATAAGCCACTCTCAAAAGAGGAATCTGTCAAAATCTTTCAATATAGTTCTGCAATAAGGCCGGTGAAGAAGAATCCTTCTTCTCCACCAACCTAGATTTTGTTCTTTTCTTTTCTAAAAAAAAAAAAAAAAAAAATATCATAAACAAATAAAATGTATAAGCCTGAAAACCAATCACTGATTGGCCGTCTCATACAAAAACATAGGGTGAAAATCAGGAACTCCTGACACCCTATGTTTTCCAAAAAAAAAAAAAAAATCTCTCTCTTTCTCATTTTTCATTCCATTCCATTTCATTTCCATCCCACTACATCTCATTTCCATTCCACACCACTTCACTTCATTCAACTCCATTTCATTCATTCCATTCCACCAATAAAAGTTTTTATGACCATTTTCATATAGTTAGTCATCATCCAATCAAATGATTGTTGTGGCAGTTTCCACAGCTGGAACTAGTTTCCACAGCTACAATCAGTTTCCGCCATCACTCTGTTTTTCAAAACTAACAGCCAGATGTTAGTAAATAATAAAAATAAATTGCAGGTATGACCGAGGACATAGTATGAAGACATGGGGCACCTAAAGGCATCAACAAAAGGCAACTGATCAAAGGTTATGGACACCAAGTGACAAACATTCCAAGGTATGAGCAAAAATTTATTTCAAATGGCATTCAAACACATTTTTGCATAGTTATTAAACCATAGCTCCATTATATGCAATGACTGCGTTGACAACTCCATAACCGTTCCACGATCTTTATACGATTCCCCGCAATCCTTGAATTCATTTTTAAACAGCCTCATAATCAAGCCTCCGGTCTTCACTCGTGTTCGGCTATACTTTGACTTTCCACCTGTAATTATGGAACATGGTTGATTTGTCTACGGCTTCTCTCAGCCACACAAAATCCGAAGCCGTTTCATAAACGTGCTTACATCTACTCTGCAACCACCCAATTTAAATACTACCGGATGCATTTTACTCCCCCTAGTGTTCTATTGACCTCACGGTTGCATTTCCACTGTGCTCACATAAGCCTTCACCCCATTTTGTTCTCCGTTCCACTTCATTCCATGTACCTATTCTCTGATATCCACTTACATTCACTGGTCTCCTTCATAAATCCTGTTCATTTCTGTTAATTCAGTCATCTTACCTTCGCTAAACCCTCCTCACACAGACAAGTTTTAAAGAACAGAAGGAAGGATGGGTCAGTTGTTGAGGGCAGAACCAGAGGGACCCAAATTTATGGAAGGATACCCGCAAGTCAAAGACATATTGAAAAAGGAAAAACGGCTTCAGTTTATTCAAAAGTTTAAAGGCTATAATAAGGAGGTAACAAAAACTTTTGCGAGGTCTTTCAATGGTCTGGAGGTGGAAATTGGGGACCTCAAATTTACAGTGACTGAGGCATCCATAGCAGCTGCTACAGAACTCCCTCAAGAAGGTGAACGCTGGTTCAAGAACAAGAGCATTGGCGAG
Source organism: Pinus taeda (assembly GCA_000404065.3). Taxonomy (NCBI): domain Eukaryota; kingdom Viridiplantae; phylum Streptophyta; class Pinopsida; order Pinales; family Pinaceae; genus Pinus; species Pinus taeda. The sequence continues at coordinate 49,307 of APFE030900479.1, read as the reverse complement.
GAAGCTTGGAGAGTGATCCTACGTAACCCACGTATGGATGTGACTTTACTCAAAAGAGGAAGTCTTGTTCATGCCTTAGAAGAGAAATGGGCTAGTTTATTGTTGGTTATTCAAAAGTTCATAACTTGTGAGGGCCCTTTTGGAGCAATGTGCATGTATCATACACGACTGTTGATGCGATTTTTAGAGAATCAGACCCTCAATATGCCATACTTTTTACTAAATAGTTTGAAAAAGATGTCTGTAACTGTCCAAAAGCATCTGGGGGACATAGAACCACATTTGTATCACCATGGTCTCGTGAAAATCTTGATAAAAAAAAATTAAAAGAGAAAAAGGACACCTCAAAGCAGTTTTTAATTAGCATTTTCTTTGAAGAACCCCAAGAAACCCCTGAAGGTAGTACATCAAAAAGAAGTAGAAGAAAGAGAACAGGTCATAAAACTCAAAGCACTCCTACTAACATAGTTGAAAGAACTAGTAGAGAAGAAAGACTGTCTAAAAGGAGGAAGGAAAGGACTGAGGGTAAAAAGCCAACAAAATCAAAAGAGAAAAGAAGCATTGAGGTTGTGCATCAAACCCCTTCCTCAGAAGAAGACCATCAAGTATTGTCTGAGAGACTAGTTCACCTTTAGGAACAGTCAGCTATAGCCAAAAAGAAAGGAAAAGAAAAACAGAGGGAAAAAGACATTAGTCCACAGCATGTAAGAAGAAGCACCAGGCTTAAAGGAAAGTGGAGGAAAGCACAAATAAAAGAACCCCATTTTATTGATTTGGGAGGAGGAACACGTGAACAAACTCCAGCTGGCCATAGTCCACCTCATTCTCAGCCAAACATTGAAATTAGTCCTCAAGATGTTGACATGAGTCCTTTTCGGCCAGATTTTGAAGTCAATTCTCCTCCATAGCATTTTGGGGACAGCCCAAGGAAAACGACACCCAAGATAGATCCAAAGTAGCAAGAGGTATATGATTATATAGAATCCTTAGAAAGAACAACCACGGGTCCCAGCACTTCATCCACTCAGCCTCACACAACACAAGAAGCTCTACTCCAATCGTTGAAACAAGAAGTCTTTGAGTTAGAGGTTTTAAATAGACATATTAAAAATGAAAATGAAGCACTAAAAGAGCAGAGAAAATTGGAAAAGATCATCCATGATAACACCATGCTACATCTCGGGCTCTAGCAGAAAAAGAGCAAGAAATTGAAGAAAAAGTGCAAGAAGATAAGTAGAGCACTGATCAATCTTAAATTCAAATGCTTGATGAAGAAGCCCACGATGTTAGAAGCACCAAGAAAGAGAGGAAGAGGGCTAGATGTACTGGCAGAAGCTTTAGAACATATGATTTGAAGGAGGGATAGTCAAAATTTTGGCTGCATGAGGACATGCAACACCTTCACAATGGGGGTATGTTGAGTCCCAAACTTGCATATTTCCTACACCTTTTTCTAGCTTCTTTCCATTCATCTGAACCTCCTAAGTCATAAGTATCATTGCATATTAGTTATAAAAGAACATTTGAAGTGGTTTTTTGACTATGTCTTTGTGTTTCTGTTTGAACTTGATTTTTGCTATGAGCTGCAGAATCTTGTCACTTTCCGCAGCCAGCTCAACTTTCTGTAGATGTTTTGTTAAAGTCTATATTAGAGGTGTCTTCAGGAAAATCGAGCCACATGGGCAAGTTGAAACGATGTGGACATGGACTAAGTCCTATTGGCTCAGTCGAATTCATCAAAAGAGGCCATGGTCAAAGGTAGTCAAGCGGTGGTCAACCTAAGAGTCCTATGGTGACAGAACTCTGTTTTTCACCACGTGAAGACTTGCGTGGTCGTTCCTAAATCTCAGGGGACATATCAACACCTGTGGACTACTCCATAAGACGAATCCAATAGCCACCCTCCAAAGAATTAATCTTCACGGCAGCCATAATGCTAGATTCTTGGACGTGGTTGTTCACGTGTCTCTTCTCAGCGTAGATTGTAGGAAAGTAGTTATGTCATCCTCTGTTATAAATAATGTGTTCTCATACACATAGTAGTTAGCTTTTGTAATGTAATTTTGATTGTTAATGAGCCCATTGTGCCGTGACCTTATTTCTATGTTATGACTGCATTTTGAATACATGAGAAGACTCTGTTTATAAGCTCAATTCATGGTTGACAGCTGACTGCCCGAGGTTGTGCAGAGGGCCCCTGTACACACTGAGTTTGTTTATTGCTGTATAGTTTCATGCTTCATTTATTTACGTTTCTTATGCCATAATCATTCACTTGTATATATTGCATTGCTTATGGTATTCACGTTTTATTTATGTCCATAATTTTACATCCTTTTATAGTGTTTTTAACTGATCAGTGTCTTTGTTCCAGATTACAGTAGGAAGCCCGGGCATTTGGACATAGTTTCACGATAACTAATGACATGGAAATAGTCTTATCTTTCTTCTGATTTATTTTTCTTAGTTTTTAATTCCAGCAGTGTTTTATTTATTTCAGTTTTGTACATTTTCTTTATTAGTTAGATTAGCTACTAAATTACTCATGTCATTATCAGTTACCTCTGAAAGCCATAGCGAGACTAATGGCGAGGGATTCAAGTATGAGTGTGTAATTTGATATTAGTTTATTTTTCTGCAAATTAGATATCATATTTCTCAAGTTGTTTATGATTACCTCTGAAAGCCATAGCGAGACTAATGGTGAGGGGTCAGAATATGAGTTGATGTAATTTGGTTTTAGTTTTACTTTGCTTGCAATTCTTGGATTTCTTTGAGCACAGTTTCTTTTGTATTTAGACAGTAGCAAGGGTAATGGGTTTCATGATAAATAGTTCACTGTTTGTTTGACTAAGTATAGTGGCACATTTTCATTTTCTTTGTTGGAAATAATACTGAGACGGGGGGTGAATCAGTATTATCACATTAATAAAACTTTTTCATTTCCATAACCAGATTCATATATGCTACTTCCACAAATTCTTATGATTAAGTTAATTGATCTTCAATGAGTGCATTCGAACATTATCAACCATATTATCAGTTAACAGATGCAGTAACATAGAATAGATCATCACACATAAGGCACACACATGAACACCATGATATAAGGTGGAAACCCAATGCGGGAGAAAACCACCTGCTGCAAGTCATCTCAATCTTCTTCTTAATAAGAAAATCCTTTTACAATATTTTTTACTGGTGCAGCCTTATACCAGTACGGGAGCTACAACCCCCTTTGCTCTTGTACTAGCCGATCCATTTACTAGTACGCAGGCTACTACCTGCTACAATGCTCCAACGATTTCCTTTAGCTCTTGTACTAGCTTAGATACTAGTACGTAGGTGCTGACCTACAACCTTCTCTCCTTCAGGTACCACGTTTCATCAATTTTCACACTGGATACACTGAAGCACAACACATAATCTGAAAGGGCCACATTTCATCCAATTTTCATACTGGACCCAGTAACCACATTGAAGCTCATAATCAAACAACTTTCTGAATCACCCAATCACTAGATCAATACATATACAATGAGAGTCATCAATCAGATCTAGTTCATCAGATCACATAAAGATATACTCAATCACTTCTCAGACGGCTGTCATAAGATCATAATACCAGAAACTAGACATCACTTCAACACCCAGAACACAGCAAGGATAAACATGGATTTCAAGAGAAGTAAGCAGCTTGCTCAACTGCTCGCCTGCTTACGTAAGCACCCTGCTCAACTGCTTGCCTGCTTACAGTACTCACCCTGCTCAACTGCTTGCCTGCTTACAGTACTCACCCTGCTCAACTGCTCGCCTGCTTACGTATGCACCCTGCTCAACTGCTAGCCTGCGTACCTCGCTCTGAGTCCATTGAACTGCCTGCGGTCCTCCTCACCTGAAACCCTTCTGCGCCTGCGTACGGGCGCACCTGAAACGCTTCATCCCAACGTATGTCCGCACTTTTCTTTCACTGTACCTGCGTACCTCCGGGTATAGATAATTTCGAGACTTCAAGAACAACCCAGACAGTCATATCTACAGATCTGAACATGCGCCGAAGAGATCTCAATTCATCAGTAGATTCACCTTATTTAGATCTAGACATCTCTCATAACCCATCACTAGAACTTCAGATCTAGCTTCTTAAGATATTCAACCAAAGAACATGCTTAAGCCAAATGATCTCCTTTGCTTTATATAGGCAAGCTCTTCCTTAAATCATGGATCATGGGGCTCAATAATAATAATAAAAAAAGACCATACCATGGGCCAAAACCATAATAACACAATACCATCGGCTAAATACCATGAGAAACCCCACGTGTGGGTGCTTTACTGCCTTGAAGTGTGTGCACAGGGGTACGCACCCCATGAATGGGTGACCTGCGGGTATGTACGCACTTTATATAAGACATGCCTGTGTGTACACACCTTTTGTACGGTGTGCCTATGTACTCCTTATTTTCTTCAATATTTGAGAGCTGATCATCAATCTCTGCTACTGTCCTGTTGTACAATGATCCATCACCTGTATGGGTTGCCATCAAGGACAACACTTTAGCCATAATGCCAACACCACATTGTTTTGTAAAAGATCACTGCACAAGAGTACAATTCAGTGGATCCACGAGGCGTGTCATTGGGTGGAGGAAGACCCCTGGAGATATTGTTACAACTTCTCCAGGCCCAATGAACCAGTCGGCATTGATGTGGAATGGTTAGTGAAGCAGCATCCCGGAGAGCAACAACAACATAGGTAAACATACCAGCACACGACAAAAGAAAAAGGAAGATTATCGACAACATGGAGGAGGAACAAAGCTACAAGTTCCAAGCATACCCACTTGTGCATAAAGAAGCTTTAGAAATAGAGGTGAAGAGGCAACATTGTGACAAGAGGAATGTGTAAAGGCAGAGAGAAAAATGGAGAATGGAGGAAATAGAAAAGGAGTTGCATGAGTTGAAGGAGCAACTTTAGAAGGAACATAAGCTACGTAGACAGGAGAGGGAAGTGCAACAAGAACATGTACAATGAGGAGGAAAAAATGTACAGACATAAGAAACTACACCCATACAGGTAGTCGACTCATCTGAATAGCTGACACCAAGAAGACCGGGTGAGCAGTCACAGGAGAAAGACTTTTCTCAAGAGAGTGAAAAAGCACTTGAGAAGATGGATACGAACATGGAACAACAGGAGTTAGAGGAAGACATTGACCTCATGCGTCACCACTAAGATGTCAACCCACTAGCTTCATGGATCCTGAAGCCGAGAAAGTCCCAAGTGACTAAGGAGACACTGAAATCCTTGGAGACAATCCAGAGGGAGAGATGCACAACATCTCATTCAATGAGTCCAAAAATAGAGTTGTGCAATCTTGCAATGTGTCGACTCCAGGTGATCATACATCTCCTGCATAGTTTTGGGAATGAGTGATCATGTCTGACATGTGCAAGCATCTAACGACATTGACTGATGCTACTAGATAATATGCCTAAGCCACTAACTTGAGTGTTTGCTTCCCGATAGCATAGAATGAGCAAATGGCTAAGGAGTTATAGATTGCCAAGCAGGGAGGGGATCTGGTTACAACATCCACCCGATCAGAGTTGAAGAAGGCAATACTGGGTGAAGTATTATCCCTTGAGATAGTCATGTGGGCATTTTATTCCAAGTTTGGTACCGTGCATAATGCAATTGTCCATCTCAATGGTTGGCAACAACAATGTGCTAGGAGAGCATATAGCTTATCAAATGTGCATGCTGCTTTTGATTACATGCAAACATGGAAAATGAGATACAAGGGAGCCCCATTACACTTTTCGAAGATGATGAAGCCCAGCGCGGTTAAGTTGAAGGCACGCATCCAAAGTTAGATCCAAAACTATGAATATCTCCTGCAACTCATCACTAGTCTATAGGCTTCCCATGCACGGGTATTTAGGAGCATGGATGTTGTTGTGCGCGCACATGCGATCCCATCTATTGCGACACTCACCCAGGAAAAGACAAAGCCTTAGTTCTGACTGGAGCTTGACTCGTACTTTGACAAGTTGATGTGCATAGCCACTAGCCCATACTTGGCTATCAGTGCGAACACCATGCATAAATATGTTGCTAGTCTGGTCGCACTCAAGGAAATGATGTGCATGTTATCAGACAAGTTGGACAGAGGAGCTCGAGCAGTGTACCTAGATGCTATAGAGGCAAGAGTTCATTTCTAGAAAGATGTCACCTTAGAGTACATGGACACCATCGCAGACTACCAAGCTTGGCATCAGTTCACTACTTTCGACTATCGTGAAGATGTTGAGGAGCTGGTCTTCCCACAATTTTCCGAGTCATAGTGATCTCTTGTATGGCTTGCTCAAGCCTATTTTGTCTCACATGGGTACATGTGCAGATTGTATGTAATCTCTTGTCAGGTGTAAGTTTAAGTTTCGATAGATGGATGTGACAGTCATAGAGTAGATGAAGAGTCATGAGGGTAGATGAACTGTCACAAAGGGGAATGTAAAGGGCCACCCCACCCTCTTCTATATATAGTCCCTCATAACTGATTGTAGAGGCTTTTGGTCAGCCAAGCTTCCAATAGGAGTATCTTAGAGAAAGCTTCGATAATATTGTAATGAGCCTTGGCTTCTCCACTATGCAGAGCTAGTATATCTCTTTGGAGGAGCAGGCAGCAGCGACTGTAACTTTCGACTGTCGGAACTAGTGGTTGGTCATGGTTGTATTGTATGACTAGAACTTACACTTCTTAATATAACAAAGCCAACATGTTTCATGAATATGTCATATTTTATTTCAGCTACCTTGTTTACTCTAAATGCTATATGTATATGTTTGCTTATGCATGCATGTGTAGCTATTTTCTGTATATGTGTGTATGAATCTTACTAAAATGCATTGTTGGTTTAACCATCACTTTGGATTGCTAGCCCACTTGCATTCCTTGTTGTGATGCATCTTTGCTCGTGTGTTCCCTTCTTAATTACGTGCTTTCACATTCTTCCAAGGGGTGCACTCACCTCACCCTCCGTGTGTTAGAACCACTCATTCACCTTCCTTGACTTATTGCATATGTCACACCCTTGCTACCAATAGGGACATCTTACTTTCCTTTGTGCGAAACTGCGGTCAAGGCGATACCGTACAACCCACTGTTGGGACTCCTACACCAAACGGTTTGAGGTCTAATTGGGACTTCTTACTGAGGAGATCTTGTGACATGTTGGCGGGTCTAGCACCGTCAACAACCAACTGTTCAGCCTCCAAAATTGCTTCTTTTTTTTTACAGTTTACCTTTCATCTTCACCCATTTTGTCACTTATTTTCATATCATTATACCTCTACCATGAGTTAAGAGTCATATGACCCATGCAAATACATTAATTAGGTAAAATTCCATTAGTATCTCAAATCTATATGTTTTTCTTTATAAATTTTCTTTTATTAGACATAAGCTACCGAATTGTGCAAATACCGCAACTCCTCTAACATTCTACAACTCATTTGAAGGTTCCATAAGATCTCATGTGTTATAAATCAACTGGAGTACATGGAAAGTTACCAAATGTTGCTGAGATAGTGATCTACCTATCAGCTATAGGTGGAAGTTCACAAGTTCAACACATAATTCAAGTCAAATCCTCGGTCAAATCAATTGTGGCGCACATGTAGGAAGCAAAATATTGAGCGAGTTAGGTCTATAATCAAGCAAGTGAGATTCAAGAACTAAGATTTGATGATTTGAATCAAGGCTAATGATATGTCCTTTCATGTTTCACTTCTCAGATAAAAAATTGTGAAAAGGAGATGTTCTATTAGATTTGAAAAATTGAGATTTCACTTTAGTTTTAATTTACAACAATAAGACTCTCAATATAGTTATGATGTAAACTGTATTAAATGCTTTATCTAAAAGCAAATAGACATATTTGAAATTGGTTTATATTTTCATGCTTAAGTTTACAACTTTAGTGATAGAAACTATGTTATGGCACTTTCATAATTTCTTGTGGTTGATTTAAGTTCGTGCTCTGAAGTTTAGGGCCCCCTGCAGAAGTACGAGATACTATAATTTTGTTTTCATTTAGAGTCTTTTACGCTCTATTTTCATTCATGGATTTAGATCAATCCTTCGTTTCATTTAAGTATTATAATTTTCATTGAAAGATTTAGTTCTGCCTTTTACTTACTTGTTTTGGCTTCTTTACATAGGTCAAGCACTTGAGTAAAATTGGAAAATAACAAAAAACATTTTAATTACTTCTTGATTTGCTTAGTCTCAGATTTATAGATAAGCATTAGTCATAAATAGTTCTAATTTGAAATGCACACATTAGTAATCTCAATTTGCTTTGATAAACACAACTTCATTCTAGTCATTTACTTATTGATTTACAATAGAGTGTTGTTGATTTTCTTAGTATAGATGTTTACTGTTTTCCTAGAGTTAGAATTAATTTCTTTCACAAAACTAAAATTTAGCACCTTCCGAGAGTTAAGATTTATTGCTTTCTAGAGTTAGAATTCATTGCTTTCTAGATGAGATTTAGCAATTGAATGCTCTTAGAATAGACTTTATGATTTCCATAGCATAATCCATTAGCTTAAGAACTTAGCATAGAATTATGTTACTTTTCCTAGAATAGAATTGACATTTCAATTCAATAGATTAAAGTAGGGAAAACTTTAGGGGTGAAATTTCACATGGGCTAAATTTTGGACATTTTATGAGAAAAATATTGGCCAATTTTGTTAAAAAATCATCTATTTTAAAAAATTACTAATTTTAATAGTAAATCACATGTTTTTTATTGAATATTTGCCTACATTCAGTGTGTATGAATTTTCAAACTAGAATAGTTGCCTACACTACTATATAAAGAAAAAATATTATATCCTTAGAAAATACACTAGATTAAAGATTTTATTACTTTCTTGTTCCGAATTTATTGCATTCTTTAGACATTGATTTCGAAAAAAAAATATGCTCATTTAGATCTCTTTATGAATATGATTTCATTTTGAGTCTTGCAATTTCATTTCAATAAATTAGATTAATTTTTATCGAGAATAAATTGCGTAACATATATAATGCAAATATGTTTCATACAAATACAAACCCTAAAAAATATACAAATAATTTAACCATCAATTTAATTACCCAAAACCCACCCATAAAAATCTTTTGAAACCTTTAGTCACTCACCTCCTTTAAAAATTCCAAAAAAAGAGGGAAGTGATGGTTCTCCTACAATCTTAGCCTATTAGTATTTTCATTCTAATGAGATTTAGCATTTCAAAACAATGAATTTATCTTTTAATCCAAAACAAAAGTTACAAATAATTAAATGGAGAAAGTGTAATTACATCGTAAGGTGTTCCCCTCTGAAATCAACTCCCCTCTTGTCTTACGTGTCTTACCATGATCCATTGGATCTTATGTTAGACGATTAAACTGTTTTCCACCGTTAATAAAAAAATTCGTTATAACTAAAAAATAATAGTTGAAACTTAATCCTTTTCCATTGTTAATAAAAAAATATCGTTATAACTAAAAAATAACAGTTGAAACCTTAATCCTTTTCTTGGAGTAGCAAACCCTCGATTGAAGGTAGAAGTCCATGGCTTGCCTTGTAGAATATCATCATCTTCTATCTTATCCTTCCATGAAACCTCTAGCTATTCCGTCCCTGTCTAGCAAGTTTCCTACTTATCCCTACCAAATAAGGATTCTTGTCAAGGAAATGTCTCATTTGACACCTCCACCATGGTATTCCATTTGTTAAGCTAGCATTTTCCTGCCCTCATCTCATCTCAGTTCCCCATTTTCCCTTTTTCGTATACAAAATAGAACACCCAATTCCATATTTGATTACGTTGTAGACCTATTATAAATGGTGAATTTCTCCTTTCATTCCTCAAAGTTAGAAATTGAGAATGACAAATTTCTCCTTTCATTTTCTCAAAGTTAAAGTTAGAAATAATGAAATTGAGAGATATACTTTTACATCTAAAAATATTAATAAATAAAGAAATAGTTAAAGTTAAAAATAATGAAATTGGGAGTTATATTTTTATATTTAAATATATCAACAAAGCCATATAGCTTGCATTCTTTGCCGCTTAATTTAATAAAATATTTTAATGTTATAATGTGTTGTATGTACTCCAAACAATAATAAAATTGTAAAATAAGTTATATGAATATTTGTTTAACCTTTTTTTATTAATTTTTTTAATATAATTAAACATTCTTTTGGTAGATAAAGGTTCATGCCTGTTCTTACTATTCAAGAAATGGATGAGTCGACTAGCATCCTCAGGTTGGTCTCTTAGGTCTTCCTTTACCTTTTGTATTGCTTAGGTGGCCACATTCACCAATTCTGTTTGCTCAAATATTACTTGAATTGATGGCCAAATATCATTGACAGAGTTAATGATATTGGCCCAGAGCATCTCCTTAGTTTGTCCTAGTGGCTTTTGTAAAGTTAGATCCTTCTCTAGGACCTTAATCTTCTCACCCATCCTTAGGGATTTCTGTGTTTCTTCTCTTTGTTGTATTTGGGCAAGCTTGCAATCAGTTTCTAGGCTTCCCACTTTCTCCTTAAGCCTCTTAAGTTATGTTGCCTAGATGGACATTTCCTCCATGGATTTCACTAACTCTGCTGTCCTTTTTGTTGAAGTATCGATTATTGTAGACTCAGTTGTGACTGGCAGTGTTGTAGCAGGTGGAGTTGTTGGTGCCAAGGATGCTACCAATGTTGAGGGAACTATAGTTGTTACTATGGGAATGGTAGTTGTAGAAGTGGTGGCTAGTTCACTTTGCTTGGACTGAATCAATGTGTCCAATTCTTTCTCTATTTCTTTCAATTGGTCATTTAGCTTTAGGACCAAGTCCATAAGCTCCTCTTGTCCTTTTTGGGTTTCTAGGACCTTTGCTATTTGTGGGTGATGTAATGGTGGAATCTTCAGTTGCTTCTTCAAAGTAGCTATGTCATCGTTTTTCTTCTTGATCAGTATTTCAGTGGCCTTCACGTATCATGTCCCAACTCAATGATTAAGTCCTCCAAGGACTTGATTCTGGTGTCCTTTGCCTGTGAAGAGGCATTTCTAATTGAAATTGAGCTGATATTTTATTTAGGGAATTCTGTAGTTGGTGAGCTGCGATGGCTTTCCCTGTCAAGGTGGAGTATATCATCTCCCATGTTTGTTTGTGCAGCTCAATCTGGTTAATAGGATGTATGTCCTTTTCCATCACTTCAAAATCTATCTTCTGGAAGTCAACTGTTGTCCTTGGTTGTTGAGTAGTGGGCTTCATAAATGTCATCTGCATTTTGCCCTCTTTCACATCATAGGCTGACATTAGCCTTGTCTGGTTTGTAGGTACCATCTTAAGGTACTGTGCGTAAGTCTGGGCTTTTAGCCTCTCATTTATGGCCTTTATATCCTTGTATCTTTCTCTAATGTCTTGATCTCTATCAGCTCGCATCCTAAAGGAGGACACTTCAACACTCTGTTGCCTTTCCAACATCTGAGTGTTTGATGTGGAAGGTTCTAGTGTGCCTTTAGAAGGAGTGGTAGGCCTGCTTCTTTCTCTTTCTATGTTAGTGGCCCCCATTGTTTCTTCTGTGAATCCCTGTTCTGAAAGAAGATTCAACCTCTGCCTTTTGACTAGGCTAGTTTCTGCATATGTTTGTATGGTCGCTCTACCTGATGTAATGGCCTCCTCCCTATTCCTTTTGAGGCTTTTCTCCTCATTTAGAGGAGTTTGCAAGTTAGGGGGAGTACTAATAGTGGGTTGTTGTGTACCTGTTTGACCTATTTCCTCTGATAGGTCTGGTTGCTCTGATTCTTCCTGCACCTGGGACTCTTCTTCTATATGAGATTCACTTTGTACCTATGATTCTCCCCAGGCTTGTGATTCTGTTTGGACTTGAGATTCTCCCGGCACCTGCAGGAAAGAACCTTCATCAAGCCTTTTCTCTAAATCAATTAGAGAATTTTCAACTGCTACTTCAGTGCTATCCGTGTCTACTAAAGTATTCTCCACCCATTCCAATTGGTTTGCATATTTCTCTATCTCAGGGATTCGTCGGTGAATGTAGGGAGCCATCTTGTTTTTCTGTCTCCTATTGCAAATGAAGTCGCAGGGGTCAGATATCCACATGAAGCTTTGTTTTAGTTTGAGTCTCTGAAGGATTTCTTCAGCTTCCCTTCCAGCTTCTTTGCTATTACATACAAAGGGGCCTAGTTGATCCTTGATTCTGAGTTGGGCCTTCTTTTTGGCCTTAACAAAATGTACCTCATCCGAGTTGATTATTTGCTTGTAGTACTCTAGAGAAAATAACCTCATTGGGAGGTATCTGGGCAGTTTATATAGGGCCAACTCACAGCCATAGATCCTAATTTCTGTGTGATTTTGGTACAAGTACCAATCTCCCACTTTGTATTGTTTTGACAGCTGCAGGATCCTCCTGATATCTGAATTGATTCTTGGAGGAGGACTTCCTAGCAGCATGGTCACTACTAGATGTACAAAAAGATCAATGAAATATGTGTATGGATATGGGGAATCATGCTTATGTATCAAAGGAGTCCAAAAAATTACTGACCTAGGATGCCCTTTAGTGTCAAGCTTTTAGAGAGTGAAAGGGAACTTGTCAGCTTGGTACTATAAGAAAATGTGGTACAAAACTGAAGAATACATAAGCACTCTTTCATTACTCATTCTCAGAAATTGTTCATGCATCTTATCAACTATGTACTTGGCATAATCATACATGACAGCTGGGGGTTGTCCTCGAGTAAAAATGGACATGAAGGCTAAAATGATTTCATCTATGTACTCATTGGTGGTATAGCCTAAAACACAAGAGATAATTGCTACTATATCTTGACCAAATGGGGAAAATATGATAGCTACATATGGGGGAGGGTCTTTTGGGATGTGCTTATCCTCCCTGATAAAGGTTTGGAGCATTTCAGTAAGTTTGGCAGTGGTAAGCTTAGGAAATTTGTCTAGAAAGTCTCTAATTGAAATGGGGGTTAAGTTCTTCCCTGGTTGTAGTTGCAGCATTTCATTGATTGACTCGGCAGTGATGGTGAAAAGTATGGTGTGGTTAGGGGACATCACTACCCTTTGACTGGGAATGTAGTTTGAATGGCAATAAGGGACAATCTTTGGGAAGATGTGCACCTCAGGGAATTAGTATTTGGCCAAATTAGATTCCCATAGACCTATTTTATCAATGTGGTTGAGGTATTGGTCTCTGTATCGGTAGTATAATTTGACAGGGGATTCAAGGAAAGAGGTGTCCTTGATTTGGAAATCTTTATCATCAAGGGGAAGATGGTCCAGGTCCAGGTGAGCAGTAGTAATTGGCCTGACATCCATGGCAATTGGGGCAACCATTCATAGTTCTTGTGGATTTAAGAATGGGGATGGTAAATTTTTAGTCTTGAGGTAATGGGGGTTCAATTCTAGGTGGATTTTATGTTATTAAATTTCCCTTTAATTTCAATTAAGAAAGCTTGAGAGGCTGGTTCGGAAATTAACAGGGCTTTCGATGGGTTCTGGCTTAAATACCTGGAATTGATGAAAACAGGGTGTGAACCAGGTAATTGACAATTCTAAATGGTTGTAAAGGCTGCAATCGGGCTGGAAGGCAATCTGCGAGCTTTTGGCGTCTTCAAAGTGCAGGTGTACGTGGGTTGACGAATTTTCAATGTTCACAGGCGCGTGCATGGAAAATTACAGTTAAAATGATAAAAACAATGATTTGGGGCTTTTTTGGATTTATGCACAAAAAGTCAATTTGGTGGGTACGGGTGAACAGTGACCATTTGTCATGTAGCGGGATGAACAGTGACAGTTTTGGCGGGTAGCAGGCTGGCGGTAAGTGGTTTACTTTGCATAGCCTTTGGGCGCTTGGCGGTATTTGGGGGAGGCTGCCCGATTCCACTCATCAAGTGCCACGTTGCCTCTGGGGCCTAACAGAAAACAACCCATTTTGAGTGGGTATTGTTCAGATTTCGGGCCCTTCCGAAATCAATGCGGGTCGTCGGATGGGGAGGGGGAGATCATGCGGTGATCGGGTGCGGGAGTTGCACGAAGGGTAATGGAGGGGCCCGGTGGGCATTTAATCCCAGTGGTTTTAGTTTAATGAGGGGTTAAGGCGGGGATTAAAGTATCAGATGAAATTTGATTGGTTAATGGGTTGACTTTAATTAATCGTAGATTGATTAATTATGTCATTTGTCAGGGTTGGGTAATATATGTTTATATTTCAAACTTA